>VZRO01005203.1:3540-135121 GCA_013397915.1 Daphoenositta chrysoptera | reverse complement strand
GCGGAAGCAGAGAGGAGACCTCTTTCTTTTCCCTTGAGTTTGGAAAGACTTTTTAAAAGAACTTTATAAATACTGACCAGAAATTTCATCTTTGTTACCCTCCTCGCTCTCCTGGGCAGCCTGCAAGGAGCCTGCATGCCCCGGTGTGATAGGGGATGGGGGAGGGGTGGTGCTGGCAAAGAAAGGAATGTTTTTTCTTTCCTTTTACTTTCTTAGTGTTTCTTTTTCTTTTAATCTTACCTAGTAATAATAAACTATCTTTATACTCTTTAAAGTTTCTGAGCCTGCTTTGTATTTTTCTCCTAAATCATATCTCACAAAAACAAATAAGTGAACTAAACCACTACAATCTGTTAGACTGTCTTTACCTCAACCCACAAGTTTTTTCACTCTCACCCTTCTGATTCTCTCCCCCATCCCACCAGGGTGGAGTGTGAGCGAACGGCTGTGTGGGGCTGAGTTGCCACCTCTGGATAGACTATGACATGTTCATTATGACTTCCTCATTTTGGATCTTCTTCTTATGCATTTTTTTACCTTGTCCACCATCTTTTCTTCCTTGTCTGACTCATCTGCCCATGGAAATAAATTTTGGAAGCAGCATCTACTGCAACAGGATCCTACTCTTATTTTTCTCTCCTCCTGTCCCTTTTACAGTTTGTAGACTCCTTTGCCTAAGAATTTGATTTTTTATTGAGGGGTTTGGAGACAGTGAAAAACCTACTATAAGTTTTTTTTAGAGTTAATATTTCATCTGTTTTCATTACTTTAAGTAATCAAAAAAAGAAATATCAACGCATATTGTTAAAATATGCTAAAACATCTGCCAAGAGCAAATGATACATTTTTTTGCATTTTCTTTTTATTGTCTTTTCCTATTAACAGGCAGTAAAACTGACAGACTGAATTTTAGCTGCAAAGCAATAAATGTATATGAATATAGATCTGATTTTCCAAGAATTTAGAACTCATGAATGACCGCTTGCAGTTGTCTTTAATATGACAGCGCAGAAATCTTTATTCTGTTTACCCTACATATCTCATCCCAGAAATAAAAAGAAAGATGAGACAAGGAAAACTGTAGAAATAAGGAGAATATAGCTTTTGAGTAACTACAGAATTCCCATCATTGGGATAAATATCAGTTTTACTTATTTTGACTTGAAAGAGGAGTAGTTTTAAAAGCAGTTAAAACCATGGATTAGTAACGAGGACAGTTAAAAAGACATGCAGTGTAGGCTCTAGACATGCATAAAGAAACAGCCAGTGCAAATGGATATAACAGAGGTTGTTTTTTAAAACAGAGGCATTTTCTGTTTTGGTTTGGGATTTTTCTCAGCAGAGGATCTTTTTCATCATTATATCTTCTCTTTAGCCGGTTTCGAGACAGAAGGATTTAAACGAGTTTAAAAATACTGTACAGCTGTAAAGGGAAAAAATACACTTGGGATAGAGGGAAGTTGCACACGTTATTAGCTTTCAGATTCAAGAGCCAGTGTGGTCAAGGAATGTTTACCATTCTATAAAAGATGATGACTTCCACCAGTGCAAACAGTCTATACCCACTCTACCATTAAGAAGAGCTGCTTCTTGCGAGCTTTTTCTGGAATGTCATATATATGTATAAGAGACATTTCTATTTTTGATGACTTAATTTGCCAGCTGGAAAATAATTTTAATAGTTTCTAGGGTCCAAAAAATATTTCCCTGATCAGGGACAGTGGAGTTTGTATAATAAGTAGCACAACAGAGACCCTATCCAAACCTATGAAACTGTTCAAACTGGCAAAGATCATGTCTTCCCATGTAATATTTTGTTTTGCTACAGCTATCCATATTTTCCACAGACCATTGTGGAGAAGCTGTTTTTTAACTGAGTGCTTTGTCATTAGCTAGTGTTAATGAGTCCTCAAGTAAGGGTCAATGGTACCACCCATCTCACAGTGCCAAGTGTCAAATGTATATAAAGACGCAAAAGCATTTGGGTTTTCTGAATCAAAAAAAATCAGATTATTTAGAGAAAAAACAAAGCAAAGCAAAACAAAAACACAAATCCAAACAATTTTTAGGTGAATTTTAAGTGGCCAGAACTACTGTCTTTTTTCAAAAAAGAAATTAATCAGGGCCGTGATTTTTGTAAACATTCACAAATTTTGGTCCTTGCTAAGTTGTGTTCAGAAGTATTCAGGAGTAAGATTTTCAAGGGCTTCTTAATTACAAAGAGTTGCATAATCATCTGTGGAAGTCTTATCAATTAAGAAGTCTCCTCTAAAAGTTGCTATAAAATGATAAGATTCAGAGTAAAAGCTGTGTCTACTGAGGATATAAAATATTTCTACATTTCATTCTTGATGCTAACGGCAACTATATGAAGACACTTGGATTTCCTGTGAAAAATAGAATGAATTAGATCCAAGAAAAGTCTTTCTCAGCATTCTCATATGTCTGAATGACAAAAACATTTCTTCCAGAGTCTTAAAAGGGAGCCGTTTTAAGTGGAAGTAATATTGGATAAGCCTGGAGTTTTTTCTCTTTTTTTTCCATACAGGCCATGTCCAGTATAGGTAGGATCAATATTCAGATGAAAAATCTTTTCCAAAGAAAATCATCTGGGTATGTAAAGGGTTGGTATTGAAAGGATGTCTTGGTGGGACATTTTGAGTCCTGGCATTAAACTGGCATTAAGACCCTCCAAACAAACCAGAATGGATGAGATGATGAGCAATGCAGCTAATCAAGCCTGTTCTGCTGAATTTGGCTGAAAATTACCCAGCATTTTTCACCTAAAGATAAAAATCTTGAGTAGAGAGTTTGTTTTTAGAAGTCTTGCTTTGAAAGGAACTAATCTCAAAAACACCCCAAAAGCTGTTTTACGTAACAAAAGAAAGAGGCTGAGACTTTCATTGGCATCTGTAATTTTTAGGATTACTTAGCATTTTTCAAGTGATGCACAACTTTAGACTTCCAGATGTGTGTAGTTTACTTTCTTTACACCTCTAGTATCCAATGGTTTTGCTGGGGGGTTGTTTCTTTCATGTCATGGTTTTCCTTACTTCATCAGATGCACGTGAGGGTGCACAATCTGCAGTGCCTGTGAGCAGGCAGGAATAACCTCTCCAGGGGAAGTAACTCTTGTAAATTGCTGTGACCTGTCTGCTCAAAGGAATGGATTTGGCAGAGAGAGGAGGGACGTTTTGAAGCACACTTGCAAAATGGTTCAATATAGCTGTACAGGCACTTCAAAAGTGCTTTATAAAAAAGGGTGCTGTTTTATTCGTTTATGAGAAAAGTGAACATTTATAATTAAAGGTTTAAGGTGGGGCTGGTTTAATACGTCTTGTAATTACCATTTGAATACAGAAGTGCTATTCGTTTCTCCGAGCTGTGCCATGTAAGCACAGGCTGTGGTCTGACAAATATAGCCTCTTAATGGTTTGATATTGAAATCAGGGGATTTAGTCTCTGAAATTAGCAATTTATATTCCGTGTTGTTGCTACAGTAGTTGCTGCATTTAAATTATTTATGCAAAGAGTTCTGTTCTTGTCTTTATTACAAATCACACCGACTTGCATGTTCTGCAAGGGGGGACTTTTCCCTCTGAAATTCCACGCTGTTTCAGGAGTGTATTGTCACTGGCTGCGTACTGTGATGAAGAAGAATTGAGATCACACAGCACTGCACCTTTCACTGACTCTGGAAACAGAATCAGCTTTGTGTGGAGACAGGAGAATCTACTGGCAGCAGAGAATTCCCCTTCAGTCCTTAGTACTTCTTGTAGACCATAGAACCAAGTCCTTCAGGGTCTGAAACCCAGTTCAGAGCGTGATGTGTGCCTGTCAATACAAATCTGCTTTTAAGAGGAAGAGAAGAGGAATCCTTACAGTTTCCCATGAAAAAAAGAAGAAAACAACAACACTGACACTATTCAAGAACACATTGAATAGAATTCATGCTTGCGGAAGTAAACAAATAACAAACAGACTCTCAATTTTCCGGAATGGTTACTGGGTTTAGCATGTTAAATTCTTCAATAAGAGAAAATTCACTGCCATCTGTAGATCAGTCATTCCAGCAGTCTCATACCTATCCACTTATAATTCTGTTTATTTCAAAAAGCCTTAAATGAAATTCTTCCTGTTTAAATTACACCAACCATGTATAAATAAAAATTTCTCCCACAAAAATACAGCTTCTTTATATATATTTTTTCACACCCTGTGTGCTAGGCTCTTCAGTTAGTAATGATTTGCATTATTTTTAGCTCATTTTTTTTAGATCTAATCTAAGCATAATATTGACATACATGATTGGTCTGATTTTTCATCTGACATAAAATTAGCTTTTATACCTCACTAATTTGAAATTAGCCCTTAAATTTACATAGGTTGATGGCTGGCTGTCACCTCTTTTGTCCTGTCTCTTTGAAAATGTTTTCTGCCTCTTTATTTAGAAAAATATACCATCTTCTTAAAAAAATTGCGGAAGTTCTTGCTTCCTTTCTGTGGGACCTATTCTAGGATACAAGCATCGTAAGAATAAGGCTAAGAATAAGAATAAATGTTTCTGGCCAAGCCTATGTTGCCAAATCTCTGCTCTGGTCTCCTTCTCTCCAGCTGTGTCCCACTCCAAAGAGCATGTCAGCCCTGGGTGAGCACGACTGAATGTCTGCTCAGTTGTAACTGCTCCCTGTTTGGTACCTGATGCTCTGCTACTGTTCCTGATAGTACAGATCTAGTTAAATGGCTAAATTCATCTGAGTCATGGGAATCTCTTTCCTCAGTGATTTTTTTCCCCTCTATTTTATTTCCCTTATCTTATAAAAGTTTAATCTATGTGACTAGAATACCAAGATGTAATAGCCTTTGTTGGTGAGGCATTACTACCAGCCTCTGGACAAATAAAAAAAGGGATCTGGGGGAAGAATTCTGGTGCTCAGCACTAAGTGTGATCAGTGAGGCTACAAAAATCTAACAAGACTGATAACAGGGGACTTCTGCTACCCACTTGTAGCTCATACAAATGTCTAGTGCTTGTGAAAACTATTTTTTGACACTTTAAGTGGTTGTTTCTTAAAACGGATGATTGCAGAGAATGGTACCAGAGGCTATTCTTGCTTAGTCTGAAGTAATTCACCAGAAAGCTCATTCAAATCACAGCTGTAACTAAACACCATAAAATTCAACACATCCAAACGACAGCAAGTGACAGAAGCAGAAAACATGCTATAAGAGGAGATTTCAGTTAAAAGAGGGGTCTAATAAAAAACAAACCCCATGTGTATAAGTAAATCAAGAAAAGTCTGCAGAAGTTTGAGAAAATTTTGTAAAAGAAAATAACAACTCTTTATCGAAACAAATAACTATCGTATTACTGGATGTAAGCCCCTTACTGCTGGCTCTTTGGTATAGAGGATTTGCCAGATCAGAAAGGAAAGGAGTCCAAAATTTTCTGGGCTCTTGAGTCAAGAGAATGTCCCAGAGGGACTGTTCTGGCTGGTGCAAGAAAGAATAGATCAAATCAGATGCAACTTAAAGGAAAAACAGGATCCTGAAATAGTCAAGAGGCAAGACAAAGTTTTGGTTTTTTGCGTTGTTTTTTTTTTGTCTTCTCTTTGTCAGAATTTTGGAAAGCTGGCCAAGAAAAATTGAAGTGTTGCCAAGAAGTGAAAGAGCCAAAGAGGAAGCTAAAGTTTAGGCAGATCTCTTGTGACACTTTTACATTCTTGGCCTTAGGGGAAAGCCCGGCTGGTGGAAGCCAAAAGGAGAGCTGTCATGGATTTCCTGAGAGCAAGGCTTGCATACCTTGTCCAGCTTGAAACAAGTTTTATAAATATGCATGCCAAACTGTGTCCCTGGGCACAGGGACAAAACCTACTCTTAGCATGACTTGAATTCATGTCTTCAGAGTGGAAAGGTTAGACCACTAATAGCTGGTGTCAAAGAGTAGCTTCAACCCTTCAGTTGCCAAAGGAAACAAGATATCATTATATAATCAGGGACTCCACTCCCATTTTAAGTGATTTTTACTATTTGTGTAAAAATAGGATTTCAAGACAAGAATGAGCACCATTTCCATCTCCCCTGTGAAATGTACTGCAAATAATTCCTTCACAAGTATGTGCAAGCATCTTGCAGTTTGTACAGACAGGGAAGTTACTCTTTGTTCATATATATGTGCTGCTGCTCCACAACTTGCAGAGATACTTCATTATCCTTTCACATCCATTCTATTTTCAGAAAGGAGAAATAAGCCTTAACGAGGCTTCTTTTCTCACGGCCAGATTTTTGACTCCTTATTCACCCATCAAATTCCATAATGATATGAGCAATCTCAATGAACACAAAAGAATTTATTATGCAAATTGAGTTTCTTATTCACAGCTTTAAAGAATTTAAGGTTTAGCAGCTGGAGTTCCGCATGGTGCCAATCAAACTGATGGAGCGTCCTCTATGATGGAGTTGTTGATCTTGCTCAAGTACACCGAATAATTATCATCTGAAGAAGGAGGACACACAGAGCTGCATTTAATGGTACTGAAAAGCAGAAGAACAATTTTAATGTCAGTGGGGTTTAAGAAATTCGTGGTAATTTACTGAATTTGATTAAGGATTTGTTCAGTTATGAGAAGAAAATGGATATAAAATTGTCAATCCTAGTGAGAAATTATTATGTAATAATGTTTTATTCTAATAACATTAATGTTTAAAGTAAATAGTTTATTCTAATAGTAATTGACTTAAGTTAAACTCTAATATGTAAGTGTGGTTTTATTTATTTAAATACCACTGCAGCCTGCGATGTGGAAAGTATTAGGAAAATGTTTTTTAATCATTTATGAAGTCAGAGTGTGTTGATAGGTAATCCAAAAGGAGATATGGACTATTGTTTCAAGGGAACAATAACATGTGAGAAGTTATTCAAACCCTACAATATGATTATGACATCATTAATTTTTTAAGCAATAAGAATATGTAAATACATATGTTAGCAGATACTATTGGTTTGTTGTCTCAGAAGCGTGTATGTCAGGGATTGCCTGTCCAGATCAGAATCTTTATCCTTTGTCAATTTTTTTTCTTTAAAGAAACAACTATTTAAAATAGAAAACCCTTTTTAGTTATGAATCACCAATAAATAAATTTGGTAGGATTTATTTTGATTTAGCCATATGACAATTTTTTACAGATAGCAAAAGTTTTAATTTTAATCACACAATTTTGTTACTTGTTTTGACACCTGTGAAAGGTTATAAACCTATAAGGGAGAGAAGTGGGTTAGTTAATGCTAAGTCTGTGTATGGAAGAGTGTCTGCAGGTCTTAATTCAAGTCATGTCAACCACTTTATTTTTCCTTGATATTTTGCTTCGAATTTGCTGCCTGTACAAAGGTGATACTCCTTTGTGCAAATTATAGGAGATGTGAAGCTTCATTAGTGCTTGATAACACAAGAAATTATCTATTCCTGAGTAATTCCACATGAGAATCCATTTGCAAAGTTAATTACGTTGAAAGGGAATTGCATTTCAAAGTGGAATAACTATTGTATTTAGAAAACACTCTTTCTTAATACAAATAATTTTTTGGCTGGGCTAACATGGTCATTCATTAAGGTTATTCAAAGTGTGGAAAATGACGTTCAGGAGATTACAGTAACATGTGTGTAATAGTTCTTGTGTGTTCAAAATACCACATATGAACTAATTTATGAATACCAAACTGATGCTTAGAGGATCTTCTGAAAGTGTCCACATGCGTATTGTTTTAAGTAGTGATGTTCTGTTGGAGCAAGACATGTATTTGGCAGGTATTATTATTCAATTTCTAAGAAAGAGGCTTTATGGCAACTTTAAAAGTAATTTTGCCATATTAATAAATATTCCTGTGACATTATCTTACCCATTTTAAAACAAATCTCTAGTAGCATTATGATGTGGGAAAACCTCTTCTTGCCAATTCTGTGGAGATAAACTTGACTAAAAATGCAAATGTTGCCAGCTGTTATACTACAATGAAGTCAATGACATTATAAGGGTTTATTTGCATCACAATTCTGATAAAACTTAAAAAACCAAATCTCTTTCCAAAGAGGCCGTTGAAATATCTGTTAATCCAAGATGTAACCACCTTGGCATGTGTATTGCCATGCATAGGCCTGCATGAAGAGGTTGCATAATCCTGGGCCAATAACATGTTGCAGAAAACTATTTATCAAATCAATGGAAGCTAAGTTTCTTGATGAATAAAAATATTTTCCATAGCATCTAATTTACGTTTAAAAATAAGTCTGACCCTATAATATTGAGTAGCAAATCACCACATGTGCAACACATCTGGACCCTCCAACAGACTTTTTTTTCCAGATTTCTATTGTTGCTTCAAGACAACAAAGACTTAAAAGGTCCTTAGTGGGTTGTGGGGGCTTCTCCATGTGAAAGTTACTGTGGTGTGGAATTGACTGGCCTGGATTTAAAGCACAATGGCTATTCTGTAGAAGTTATCCATAATGACTTGAAAGCTTTTGTCCAGTTAATCTTACTGAGATGTGTATGAAAATAGAGTTTTAATCCATAATAATTGTATGCAGGAACCTGAGGGAGAAGTGTTAGGTGAAAGACCAACAATCTTCTGATAATGGTGGCTTTTCTGCAAGGCAATCACTATCAGTTTGACTCCTGTATTCCCTATTTCTCCTTGCTGGCACAAAACATTGTTCCACACAGTTCCACAGGAAATACCTACCCAATGCTACTTGGCAGACAGCGAGAAATTGAGCTAGCAATGGTCCTGCTACCTCCTGGCTTTGAGGCAGTGCTCTGTGCCATGCACCTGGCATTGTGGTCCCTGGGCTGGGCTGCTGGAAAACATGGCTGGAGTGGTCTGTGTCAGACTTCCAGTCCCATAGTGGGGTCTCCTGCCATGGCAATTAGAGAATGTGTGGAAAAATGGTGGGTACTTCTGTTTTTCCCTGAGGCAAACAGTTGGAAAATGTTCTCAGATCTTGTAAATGTCCAGGGCTGTTTGAGAGTCAATATTATTTTTGGTGTGAAATCTCTTAGGTTTTGTGAACACCTACCAGCTTCCCTCTGTCCCAGCACATGAGACAGTCTCCCCTGAGTCAGAGCTCTCCATGGTCACAGGTCACAGGTCACAGGTAGGAAGGCTGCAGGTGTCTGTGCTGGATTGCATGCTGAGAGTGCCTGGCATATGCAGGAGCACAGCTTCTCATGGCTGGCAGTGCCCTGGCCTCCCTCCCTGCTGGAGGTCACAGGCTGTGTGCAAGTATTTGGCGAGAGAAAAAGCTGCCCAGTTGGTGAGCTGTGGGGAGTACAGTAGGCAACCTGAGATGGAGACCAAATTAAAAGGTGAGACACAAAGGGAGTGACTTCTCACAGCTGCTGTTGCCTGGGGCCTGTTTCTTATGTTACTGAAAGAGAAGGGAAACCTGGAAAAGAAGGAAACCCCGTACATCTTCAGCATATACACCTTGCACCCTAGTATGCAATTTCTTCCTTAGAGACTAAGCAAACAAAATAGGACCACTGGTTTGGAGGGGTTTTTTTGGTTTTTTTTCCCCCCAGGTATGTTCTTTACAGTCCCTTCCCTTTCACAGGGTCCTACCCTATAGGATTTTTATATCTGTATCTTTTAATTCCCTGGAAGAAATAAGGTTGGCAAAGTTAATCCTAGGTGAATGGCTGGGTGAGAATAGGGATTTAGTGAACAGTTACCTCTCTAAGGATGGTTCAGGAGGCTTTAGGGGATTTTGACCCAGCTGGGAGATTCAGTGGGTCACAGATGAGTTTGGCATTCACAGCAGCTACAAATAGGGGATTCAGTGGTGTGACAGACAAAATTTGATGGAAACAGGTAAGAAATAACATCTGTCTGCTTGACCACGTTTCTGAAACAGAAGGCTCCAGATGGCTCATATTTTAGGTGACTTAAGTAAGAAACTTCAAGAAGAAATGGGAAAGGAAACAAGGATTATTTGGTGAACTTCTGATAGAGAAAATTGGGATGTTGTGTTTTCAACTCAGGAATTAGTGATAGGGTGGGTGTTTGAAGGGATGAGGCTATGATGATCTTTGCTATGGCAGGAATCCAGTGTTGTAGTGGTTTGAAGACATGGTAAAGTCAGAGGAGATTTTCTAAAGTCATTCCAAACCACTCAGGTGGTAAGGAGTCATCCGCAGGGAGAAAAGAGACAGAGCTTTGGGTCATTTTTCAGAATTGGGAGGGAGCTCTGTCACGAATGGATTTTGATATAAGTTCAGCTCCTGTCTTTGCCCAGGCCTATGGCAGCAGGCAGGAGGTGTATTGAAGTGACCAGCACCCCAAAAATCCACTCTATCCACAAGTTCTTTAATGATAGCTGATTCAGTCTATTATGAAATGAATTATTTATTAATAGACAGGAAAACTAACAGACAAGACTTAAAACAGACCATTACTACACAGGGAAAAACAAAAGAAATACTACTAGTAGATTGACATACAGTGCACAATACTGGTACCTTTTCATTTTTAGCTAGCAAAGAAATAGTATAAACCTAGGATTCAATGTATCTCACCATCCGAAGGCGGGTGGGGCACACACACATCGAGATCCTTTCACTCAATCCCCTGGGGAAGTAACCGCGAAGCTGCGTCCAAGCCTTGGGGAGAAGTCTCCGACATTTTCGGGATGTACGAGGCTTCTGCCTCAGTCATAACTCGTGTATCTTTTTATAGTTGTAAAACTGTGACTCTCAAAGTCAGAAGTATCTCTTATCTCTCCCCCATCGGCTCGCCAGACTAAGATGTTGATTCTTAGCTAGGTGTAAATCATCTTCTGGCGCCAGAGATAAACTGCTGGTGGGCTTTTCCACCCCTGGTTATCTCTCTATGCACCAGCTGTGATACACAGAGCCGGGGGGCAGGGGGACGTCCTGCCACAAGCTCGTAGGAAAAAAATTGGTACAGAAGATAAAGGATAATCCCCATGTTTTTACATTAGCTTGTCTCAAAGACCATCAGGTACCCTCTCTCCTTTCCTACTAGTCCTCTCCTTAGACTTCTGCTAGAAAGAAGTAACAAGGAGATCAAAACCTGGAATTAAATTTTAAGTTTAGGGACATTGAGAAAGTTTAACAGCTCTTGCAGGAGGGTTCTGGGATTTGAAGGTCTTCTGATTTATCCTTCCCTGACCAGGAATCCGTACAGCATTTAGTTTGTGTGGACAGAGAATTTGAGACTGTTTGCCTTTTCACATACCTCTCTTTACTTTCTGAAACACAGCATCCTCACACTCCTTTGGAAAACTTTTTCCCCTTGCAGACTGTAATTTATAGCTTAACAAGTAATCAGATGAAATACAAACCAAACACCCTTTAATATCTGTCTGTTTTTCTAGGTCAATATTTAAACAAGAAGTCCTGAAATTTCACAGTTCTACTTTGACCTGTAATTTGTCTGCCTTAGACTGCATATCTGTTGGACTTTGAGAGCTCAGAATTTAGACTGGACACACTGGACCTCCTACTGCTGAATCTGTGCACTGAAGTGCTGCCTCAGAGGAATTTACTGCATTTGCTGCTGCTGGTTTGACATTAGGTATTCAACAACTCAGTGAGTGAGCTGTGCTGTCACTGCGTTCAGCATCCTTTGTTCTATGCTTTAGAGAAATGAGATGAGCAAGAGGAAAGTGTGCAGCCCTTGCTTCTAATATTTTTATTGGACTCTACCTTAACATTTTAAGTACCAACACATAGACCACAGAAGTGATTCTCGTTCCCCACAACCACCCACATGCACATACTACCTCCCCTACTAAAATATTAGAAGGGCAGTGTCTTAGATGCCCTGAATGTGAAGTTTCACAAATTGAGTAATTGCTTGATAGCAGCAACAGAGTTGCTACTTGCAAAAACACATCGTGAAAGTTAACTTGCAAGCTTATCTTTTACCCCAGGCACTTTGATAGTCATTGGTGCTGTGCAGAAGGACTTTTAAAAAGGCAGTTATTGTTTTAGTGAAATGGTTGGACAATAACCTTCCAGAAAATGAAGCGTAGGATGCACATTGTTTATACAGAAACCTGATTAGTATCCTTTACACACCATCTATCCGCTGGATCTTGTTGCAGAACTGTTGACAGGATGTGTTCCTGTGATCGGGCAGGTCTAAAGTGACTTTTTTCTTCTTTGAAAGGTATAAGCTGTTTTGGAAACTATTCTGCTTTGAATGATGTGAATCAACAGTAGATGAAAAAGCTAGTTTATTGCTTAAGGAAGTAAGAGGATAGTGTTTCTACTCGGAATTGAGTGGTGTATATCAGATACTTTTCATTTTATGTGCACTTGTAAGATGCATATTTTCCCCCTTTAAATGTGAGTGTTAGGACATAAACCATAAGTTATCCTTCAACAAAAGGCTTCTATTATCTGTAGGAATATAAAAAAGGACATTTCAGAATCTACTCCTTGAGCATCAGTTGTACAAAATATACCTTGATAAAATAGGTTATTTTCAGATTCTAAAACAAGCCATGGTGGCATTTTAATAGATGATATTCTTCCCTGTTTGTCAATATTAATTAAATTAATGTTCCTGCATAATTGTCCATGATGTTGGAGTTTAATTTTTTCATGGAAGAGTTTAATCAAGATATTAATTACTTGTCATTAAAAATAGTCTCTTGATGATATTTTCAAGAGGAAGAGGGATAGCTCCATTGTTCTATCTAAATCCCAGCTCTGCTAATTGCACTGTGCTTATCTAAATTACACCAGCTGTAGATTCGCATGAATGTGTAGCTTGGCTGTTAGTGACTGATGTGTTCCATCTTCCATATTTTCAGATGTTGCCAAATTGATGCCTAAATGCTAAAGTAGGTTTTTGGGCCCAGTCCACCTCATTCTGTTGTTGAGGAAATGGCACCCAGCTTCACCCCTGTGAGAGTATTTCTACAGTTAACAGGAGAGAGAATAAGGTAAGAGTTATTCCTGTGCTGCACAAATGAAATCCAAGCAGTCATGCAAGGTAATGTGCAGCAGCAAAAGAAGAGAAAACAAAACCCATTCTCAACCTAGAAAATTAGTCTAGGGAAAACGTTGACAACCAGTTCTGAAAACTGTAAAATATAAAGGTTAATAAGTATCCAAAGTAAAAGTATACCTGTAAACTTAATTCCTTCCTTTAAGCAACTGTTTTAGTTTTTTTATGCATTTGGTGTGAAGAGTGAGAAGTAAAGCATCAAAAGTAGGAAGGTAAGAAGGTTTCCATCAAGTTTGATTGGATACTGGGGAAGGTTGTTTGCATTTTCCAGTGCTCAGAAATGCACACACACTGATTGAAGTGGAGCACATTTTGTCATCACATGACCTGTTTTCATCCAAGTGGTCACTTCTTTCTAGTGAGGTGTGTTGGACAAGATTTTCTAGTAATCTCCTTTTTTTTATTTATAGGTTGAGACCTTTAACTCTCACTTTTTTAATTTTTAAAGCATATTTTTATAACTTCAAAATGCAATTTTAATATTACTTTAATGTAACCTTTAAAATTACATATCTATAATTGTGGTAAAAAAACCCCCAAAATTTTCCAAGGTAAGTAAAAAAGTGCTCATGCTGACTAAAACTACTATACCAGTAGGAGAGAAATATAAGAGGGATGGGTTCAATGACCTTGATAACCCCCTCTGTAATTCTGCTGCATAATGAGAAACTTGGAACAGATAGCCTATACTAGCTGGAATGCCTCTATGTAATCATCTCCTTCAAAAATAATAGCAAAATGGTTTAAAGCTACTGCCAGGACACCTTTGCAAAAAGTTTTTGTATTCAGGATATTTCTCACAGACCCTTCCACATTTCTTTGTGGACCCTAGAGAAAATACCAAAGTAAAACTGCAGAAGCTTCAAATTCACAGTGTCACCCAGGAGAAATATCTAGATGTGTCCACATTTGAAAAACAATCCCATTTTCTCCTGTTTATTCTCAGTGCATGAAGATGATTTTCCAGAAACTGAGCATAAACCAAAACCAAGAATTATACTGGTATTGGGAAAATGTGAGTAAACTCTCTTAACTCCCCAAAAATCTCCAGAACATTTTTAGGTCCTAAATAATTATAAGCAGAAATGAGGCTTCTGTGGCTTCCAGAGATTATTTTCTGTAACAATTATTAAAAAAACCCAACAACTTTATTTTCTGGAAAACATGTCCTTGTTTATACTAAGCATAAATTAACATTATGCGGTCAACAGGATAAAAATTAAAATGGATCAGGAGTAACACCCTGCAATATAATTTTATTAAACAAGTGAACTAACTTGGTTTTTGAAGAAAAATACACTGTGTTGTTTCTAAATAGTTTTATCAGGTTTTGTGTTCTTTTGTGCCAGTTCTTGCATTAACTTTGGGTGCCTTTTTCTAACCACTAGGCATGCCAAACAATTTACGAAATCCCATACATGCACACACGTACACACACTGCCAACACTGTAATTGCCTAAGTCAAATTCAATTTCGTTGAATTATTTTAGCACCTGCCTATCAACTGTTTCCTTGTGCAAGCCCTGACATTTCCTTCTGTTATGTTCCATGAGGAAAAAACAAAGCTATAAAGCAGCTTCTTTCCATGCATCTCCCTGCCTTATTTTTGTGAAGCTCTGGCAAACAAAAGAAATTCCACTTCAAGTTTTCTATCATTCCTTCAGAGTCATATCTAAAACAGAAACCATTTATGAGTGACGATGTTGCAAAAATATTAGTAAGAGATTTTTACTTTTCTAAAAGAAAAAAAAATTTCTCCCAACCTGAGAGATTGTAACATCCATGTTTTTGCCCTTCTCCAAATCTTCACATATATTAATACTTTCACATATATTAGTACTTCATATATTAATACTTTAAAATATTATCAAAATTTTAAATGATTTGATAATCCTATCTCTTTTCAAGAAGCTTGATGTTTTTAGTAACTAAAACGGAAACTTGGGGGGTATTTCTTCTGGGCTTTTTCACCAAAAAAGTGGAAGGGCCTGAATAAACAAATTGAAAAAAGGACCAAAACAAAGTCACAGGATAAGGCCATTTTCACAGCGGTTGAGTCTTCCGCTGCTTCTGGTCTGTAAATTAATCTGTTTCTTCTAACTGATGAACTACTGTTTGACAACAGTTCATCCCTAGAGCATTGGTTTAACACAGGGGACTAAAGTTTGTATAAATCATAATCCTCTCTGGCCCCTTTATCCAGTGTTGACCCATGAAGTTGGTAAAAACACTTATAAATTCTGGTTCCTACCTACCAAAGTCCATTTTGTCCAGGAAGTAAGTTACAGTACTTGGAAATGACACAGTTTTACACTGCTGGATTCCAAGCAGAAACAACTATGTTGCAAATTGCTTGCTTTTTAATGATTTATTCTTTGAAATTTTTATATTTTATATAGTCTGTATTTAAGAAAAATGTACCATTAGTTTGCAATGGGGAAAAAAACATAAAAGGAAATAAGGACTTAACATTAGGATCTGGACAGTGATAAATGGGCTGTTTGTTACCTGATCCCACATGGAGGAAAAATTTGAACTCATTTGGTTAAAGACATGTCTGTATAGACATAATTACCACTTCTGCCAGAGTTTTTTAAGCTCTGTTTTCTTAGCTAAAACATCAGTAGATCAGGTTCTAAGACTTCTGTCCTAATGAACCAAAACTGAAAAACAACCCAGGGCTTCCTGTTAAATCTAAGTAATGATATTTACATTTCATCTATATTTCCATTTCAGTGAAACAACCAACTGTTTCTCTAGAATTATTCCCTTTCATAAACGATCACACCTACTTAGATTTTTCTTCATGAACTTAACACTACCAAACCCACACCTCTGTGTGTAGTAGTCTGCAGCAGAGACATATTTTAAAGGCAGGGACATACAGCTAAATGGAACTGAATTAGAGCTACAGAACAACTGGAAGGTGTCCCTGACCACGGCCACACTTTCAGCCCTCCTCAACACTGAGCTAATCCATTTTATCTCCCAGCCAGGGCAGGTCAGCTGTGTCAGCTCAGCTGTTAGTATGCAAATAGTTGATTAGGGTAAGATGATAACATTTAGTCATGAGTCCAGAAACTTAATATGAAAATTTGAAGGAAAAACTGCTTTTACAAGAGGAAAATAAACAAAGACTAATAATTTAAAAATCTTAAATCCAAACCAGATTTTCCTGACATAAAGGTTAGTGAACGTCAGAGTGACAACCAGATACATGTGGGCTTTTTCGTTCGCCATACCCCATCCACATTTACATCTTCTTTTTAAAATCTAAGAGGAGAAAAGAAGGTATGTGTACTTACCATCAGTATTGCTTATTTTACATGTAGCTTCCACAAGTAGCTGTATTTACTAAATAGTTTGAGAATAATAATAGCCTTTGCCACAATACTTGAGGTTCTGTTGTGAAGATTGTGTTCTAGAAAATGAAACTCAGCAGTAAAACCACATTCTGATATCTCCTCTTTGAGTCTGAACTTGTTATTCAGCAGGTTTATTTTGCTGCCAGTGATTTAAAGCCAGGTGCTACTGAATGTTAGAATATAGACATTTTGATGGAATAAATGCAAATCCAGCATGAAAGCATAGCTGGCATCTCTGAGTATAAAACATTATGTTGCTGTTAAACTGGCTATAGATACTAGAACAAAACATGTTTGATAGTGAAAAAAGTCCTTAGGCAATGGATCAGGCACCATGTCAAAGGGAGAATAAAACCATCTTTCTGTTCCATATGGTTATTGATCACTGAGGCAAAATTTCTGTAAAGAAAATGCATTGACTTAATCAGCCTCTCCCACCCTGTCTTTTCCAACCAGGCCACTGACATCTTTCAAAAGCATGTAGTTTGTCACTTGAAAGCTGTGTAAGGCTTCAAAGGAAACGTTGCACTGGAAAACAATCTTGGGAAGCAGTATTAGAAAAAATCTGACCCCGCCCCTGAGGTGTCCATTTTCAAGAGCAGTAAGATACATACAGCAAAGCTTTTCACTCAAGTTTTGATGATTGAGCTGTTTTGTTACATTTTGAATTTAGATAAGATTATGTGTGGGATACCCTTGAGCAAAGACGTAACTTTTGACTTTAAATCTGGCTTAATAGAATGATTTTGCTGTCTCAAGAAGGTAGTGAATATCTTATTGCCTACTTGGTGCCTTGCTATAAAATACCACTCTCTAAAAAACCCATTTAATTATCATTTTATTAGATTTCTTGTTTTTGTAGGGTGTTAGAGTCAGGACTAGTGATTAATATGAATCCAGTTTGCACGTGAATATGGTGCACAAAGAGTGAATTAATACATATTAAGAGAGGGAAAAGCTAGAGAAGGAGAAAAGCAGGGAGAAGGGTGGGTGAGGCTGAGTGAGACAGAGACAGAAATCACTTTCAGAGACCAGAACCAGCAGGGTTCCAGGTCCAGAGAATTTACTGGGACCAGGGATGGGCCTTCTCTCCTGAAATGGCTAAAATAGAAGGAAACAAAGTCCCTGGAAGGCAAATTCAAACCCCTAGACTGAGGATGTGGCTTTAAGATGTTTATTTTAAAATGTTCAAATTTTAACAGGCCTCTGAAAGTCACACAGTTTTAAACCATGTTTCATCATCAGACATACCGCTGAAATTTTTGTGGTCAATTAACAGGTGATATTACCAGAGGGGAAGTTGTAGAGGTATTTTTTTTACCCTAAGCAAAACAGAAATGTTGACATAAGGTATCTTTTATATTCTTTTTTACCAGACACTTTAAAAAAATGTAGTTGGTATATGTTATTAAAAAAAAAAAATTAAAGTACATTCATATTTTATTTTCTTTAAAAAAATAAAAATCATGAAATAGTTCTAAAGATGAATGACAAAGTAGAAGTTAAAGGCTCTCTATTTCCTAGTTTTAATGTATTTACATTTACTGAAAAAAAATTTCAGTTTCATATAGCTCACTAGCTACTGTTTCATCCATACTTTTCAGACTATAAACCAATCTGTTTTCCACATCATTCATGAACGCTATTGTAAAAAACCTTACAGGTTAAATTATTCTTTAAGGAAAGAAGGAGGTTTAAATAAACTGTTAAATAACTGTTGCCAAATATTCATCTGAAGTATTTTTTCAACAATTTAAATTATACATATTGGTCATTTGGTCATATTCACAGATTCATGGTCCACACTAATGTTATGAGTTCTCTAATCAGATTAAAGCTACTGTGGACCCCATCAAATTATATAATTACCTTCCCAGGATTGAGGGTCTTCAAAATCCGTGTGTAACAAATGTTGTGGTGTCATAAGCATACTTATTTGGTTTTATTGTATTTATGCTAAGTTGTGTACAAGGGTGTAACAGATATTTATTGTCTTGGAAGAGTGTGATTAGAGGGGCAGGATGTGAAAACAAGATGCATTTCCCTGTTTGTGCTAAAACTAGAAGCAGATTGAATTCACTAAATTTCAGTAGATGACATATAAATCAGAATTTTCTGACAAAACAATATAGGGTGAATCTTCTAATAGCAATGATTTTATGGTCTCGATGAGTCATAAAACTCTCTCTGAAAAAGTGTGGTATTAATTAGACAGCTAGCAATAATTCATTATTGTATTGTCAGAAGGCTGTAAAGAGAGCAAAAGGCAAAGTCAAGTCCAATGTCACCCAACAGCAAAATACATTAGCAAGAACAAAAAAATTAATTTCTGATGTATACTAAGTTACAAGCAGTATGCATCTCTATATGCTGGCTTTTTTTTTACTGATGAAAGAGCAGAGAAACAACTAGAAAGATATTATGTTGTTAGTGCTTAAATTCCCCTAAGATATCTAGCATTACAGAGCAAGGTTTGAACAAGGATGCAATCTGATCCCACGAAATAGCTCATCTTCTCTGAATGAAAATGTATACTGAAGGTGTAGTCAGGGAATATACTATACCACCAGGGAAAGCCTCCCCAGAAACTTTTGGTAAATAATTTGGTTTTAATTTATTGCGAACAATCGGAGCTCACTGGCTCTTTGAATTTCTTAGTCTTAACTATGCTGAAATGATCTGTTGCATGCAGGGGATTACTGGAACACAAATAATTTGGAGAGTTGCCTCAGAATTGTTTGGAAAACTTTCATTTTGGTCTTTAGCTGTGCTGTTTTATTTTCATTGCAAGTTTTTTGTTCCCCAACTTAGCCACTTCCTTAAAAAGGGAAAGCCTATGTGTGCCTAATGCCAGTTGAGTTATTTAAGCAGGCAAGTCTGAGCCCAGATGTGAAAACTTAGGGAAAGAAATTGATAGTCCCCAACAGAAAATAGGAATTATAGCTGTTTTCTTTTCTATGAGACACTTTCTCTCAGGTCCCAGTTTGGCAGAATGCTGGGACCTAAGAAAAGGCATTACTTCAAGAAAAGAAATAGTTCTAGTTTATTTCAATGGGACTACTTCTGTAGTAAGGAATAACATGGGTTTAAATATCTTACTGGATCAGCCTTTTAGGTTCTGGAATTTTCACTGGCTGGATGGGGACTTGCTATTGGGTCATTGTTTTTACTACCATGGCAATAAAATTTGAAACCTCTCCGAATAGACTGAGATGGGGAGTTCCAAACTAAAAATGGAAATGTGTGAGATTCAGTTATTGTTCATGCATTTTCCTCACACTCAAAGCTTAAATCTAGCAAGTAGTTATGCAGGCATTTTCCCTAGGCACACTTTTAACAGTGTATAGGCATTTGTGTGGATGGTCCCAAGTCATCATGATTTTAGTGATGACTTAGTTCTATAAACTGAGAATGAACACTTTCTACTGAAAGAAAAAAGCGTCTGGAAACTCTGGACTCATTTAGGTGATGTGGAATACTTTGCATGGGGTAGTAGCTTTCTTAGAACAGATTCACATTAGACACTCCTTCCAATGGCAGTGGGTGCTGGATTTCCTTTTTGTCTCTGTTATGGCTCAGACATAAACCAAAACTAAATATGAACACACTACTGATCAGCTGAGCATTTGTTGCTAACAGTGCATGTACTCCAGCTTGAACTATAACGTGTTAGCTGAAACCTCTTTCCCTGAGCCAGCCACGTTCAGTTGAGGCAGAGTAAATCTCAAAGCTGTAATAACACAATCATGTGCAAGAGCCCTTTTAAATAGAAATTTGGTACTCTTCTTAAATAAATTTATGGGTTTTGAAGTTCAAGAAGGAAGGACAACAGTCCTTTGTTTTTTATCAGAGTGTAATAGATTGGGTCAGACAGAAAACATCTGCTTATCTGAAAAGCATCTCTTAAATGATTTCTTTCAGCAACGCTTTTTAATGGCATGCCATCCTTTTGGTTTTTGGTTGTCTCATTCAAAGAAGCAGCCCTGCGTGTAAAAGTCCCTTAATGTATCTGGCATTAAAAGACATTATATGCTGGCTCTGCTTTGAGCAGAGTGGTTGGACAGAACAATCTCCAGAGGTCCCTTCCAGCCTTAACAGTCCTCTGAATCCATGAGTCAAAACTTAAATTTCAGTCACCTTGAATGTGGGGCTATCAGTCATGTTCAGGCATTGATTTCTTTTTTACAAAAGACTAAAGGCTGCCTTGGTAGTATGATGAGGACTTACAGGACTGTTGTGCATTGTGTATTTCTCTTATTGGTTTTTAGTGCAGCGTGAGTTCCCTGATGCACAGCCAGGAAGACACTGGCCATCCAGCTCTGCCAGTAGCAAAACACAGCCAATATGCTAACCATCTCAGCATACAGGCAACATACAGCAGCCACAAATAGTAGCTGAATAATACATAATCCATCACATTCAGGCTAAAGAACCAGATTTAATGGCGTAGTTGGATTTTATAAGCCCTTGAAATAGCATTTGGTTGGTAAAACCCAGTAAAACAGAGCTTTTACAGTAATACAATATATATGTATATATTAAACAGCTAATCATGTCTGAATTTGTTTTTAACAATCAGTTAGTATTTACTGATTGTAGTGTCCAACAGCTGTCTGGTTAAATTCATAACTTGAAAACTTAATTTGAGCTGTCATTGTAAGTTTCTCATTCAAAGTGCCTCTCACTCCACAGCCTAGCAAAACCAAAATAAAAAAGAAATAAAAAGTCCAATATATACAAGACGTATATTGTAAAAAATACCAAAGTCACTGAAACACATATATTGAATGAGATTGTTTGGTTTCATTCTAGTGATTATTCTCAGTGAGACAAGCACAAAATATTTCTTACCATTTAAGCAGGAGCCACAATTCCGAGCCTGACAGTTCATTGAATTTGTCTCTGTATCTATGGAAAAGAAAGAAATGGCATAGCAGTGAATGACTGGGTAATGTACTCAAACAAAACATCAGGAGTACAGTATCCCTTCCTACCAGTTTACTTTGCCAAAAACTTTATGATATTTGAATAGTGTACAGTTTTGGGGAGGGAAAGGAGACGTAAAATTTCCACATAAAGCTTTCTCTAATGGGCTGTCAGAGACATGAAACTCAAATGTATGTGCATGCAATTGTTGCAAGAGTGCAGAGAGTATTGTCTTGTAGTTCTTGCAGCTTTGTTTTCAGTACTTCTCAGTGGGAAAAATTGCTAGTTAGTTATTGATAGTAAAATTGGTTTGCTGTGTGATGTCTGAAATCAGGATCCTTCTGAGTCCTGTGCAAAGTGAGGAGCAGGAGGCTCCTGCAGTCTCCTGAATAAAATTGAAACCTTCACGTCATTTAGGTGGTGAACACAGGTTATAATATAGCCCAATTGCCTTACGTGGCTAACATTAATGATGTTTGGCTTTATTGTGGACTTAGAATCCAAAAATTTAATGAGGTAATTAAAATATGTCAGGTCTGGACTCTAATTTAGGCTATACTTTTGGCTGCAAGGTAAATGTAGCAGTTTAGATACCATTCAGGAATGTTTCAGTTGCAGAAAGTTTGGCGAGCTGAGACACAAATGATCTTGACTGGCTATTTATCTTGGTTCTTTCACAGAGTATGATGTTTCCAGTGTATAAATATCTTTTCACTGTGAGACTATTGCTCAATTATTAGAGCTGTAGTGGAGGGAAACAGTCACTTTATGAATGAAAAAAACCACACAGCCGGACTGCCCAAATACATGTCCAAAGGTATATCCAGTCACCCAAATACTGAGCTTCTATATACTTATGTATATATAGCAAATGTGTTTTATGTCATGTTGTATTGAATCCAATTGTTCCATTAAAAACTTTGAACATAATATAGTTGTTAAAATAAGATCTTTCCAATGTTTTTGCACATCATTTTAAATGCAATAGCTAATAGAGTTTTTTCATAGCAAGAGACATGATTAATACCCTGCAAGATTGGAAGAACCTGCCTGGTGAGCTGACTTTCTGTTTGATTTTTTTATATCTCTCTCCAGGCTCAGGAGCCTTTTATGAGTTCAATTAAACATCTTTGTTTTCAATTTAAAATATATTTACTTATACATTAATGCTCCATCTGGAAGCCCTATGTTTCTGGTTTTGGATATTTAAATATTCAAGAAGAAATAAGATGGCAGAAAACCTGTGAAGTTAAACTGTATTTTGAAAACAAAATGAAGTTTTGTAATCAGATTTGTCATTATAATGAACATCCATCTGAATTAGCATTGCTCCAGAGGTCTCTTCTGCACAACAAACTGTAGGAGTTTGTATGTTCATCAGACACTGAGTGGCATAAATCCTTTCTCAAGTATTTCAGATCTTTTCTGTATATTAAGATGTCCTAACGTGTCATATGTGAAGATAAGGTAAGGCCAAAAACCCCCTTCAGTGCCTATCAACAGCCTTAGGTAGAGCAATCCAGGACATGCTGTGATGGCTGGCTGTTCCTAAAAGCACCTACAGTAAGATGCTGAGTCCCACCCATGGGCTTATCTGCTAGTATATATATATATATATATGTATATGGCATATACAGAAGAATTCAGACCACTGGACATTCCTTTTAGGCTTACAGTTGACACCACTGAAAACTTGATACACAGGAGAAATGCTGCAATTTCTCATTTAAAAGACTATTTGTATGTATCATTAAGTGGCTAATAAAGCAGTGTGAAACTTGTCTCCCACTTGTTCTTTCACAGAAATGGTGCATTTTTGTCATCAAAACAAGATGCTTCTGCCATTTCTCTGCTCTAGACTGGAAGTTAATTCTCCTGGTGCAATGGTTAACCAACTAAGTATCAAAAATACTATAGCTATAATATGTAATGGATGACTGACTGCCACCCTTAATACTCTTTTGTTACTAACTGAAGTATGTAATTTATATTCTATGCTACTTTTTGCAGAAGTTGCACTCAGGTAGTTATCAAAAGATATTTCCCCATCAAGAAATAATTTTCTTAATATTAACAATGTTAAAAACCCTGCAGTACACTAGACAAGTTACATGGAAAGTTTAATAACCACTTTAAAACATAATCTTTAGTTAATTGTTGTAAATATAGGCCTGCCAATCAACATACAAAAATGTGCATAGCTGATAGCCAAGCCACTGTAAAAATTTCAACGTGATGTTTGCACAATTTCAAATGAAATTTGAGTTGATTCTATGAGAGGTAGAGAAAATCATAGACAAATAATTTTAATTTCCCTATTTGAAATATGTTTTTAAAGTCAATATCTACTTTCACAACCTCAGAGCAAAGAGGAAAGGAAATGCAGAGAAAATGTAAGACGTTTGCTTTAGTAGATACTCCACCTGCCTGCCATGACAAGTGTGGATGAGTTGTCGGCCTAGCACTGCATAGCTCTACCAAGGATGGTTGGGTTTTTTCAGGAGTTGAACTTTGATGATTCTTATGGGTCCCTACCAACTCAGGATATTCTATGATTCTGTGATTCTATGATTTATTGTAAGGCTTTTATTTAGAGGATCCTATAATGCATTTGTTTTTCTAGAGGAGGTTTTTGAATGTCAGCAACATTTGCCTGGGACCTGGAAAGCTTGGGACAGCCAGGGAAAGTGAGTGGCAGAAACCATCTCTGTGGACACCCCTTAAAAGTACCTATATTCTTCTAGGAGTTAAGGAAAATGTATGTCCTCCAGAGGAAAACCAAGATTCCTGTAATGTGAAAATGTCATCTTCTTTCTCTATTCTTCTTGCAATATGTTACTGTATTTTTAAATTTCCTTAAAATGTTCCAGAATTCTAGGGATGATATAGACCAAATGTTCTTCCTATTCTTTACCAGCAGCCACTCATGTTTGAACTATATTTCAGTTTACATTTGAAGTGAAAGTATTGAAGGATGCAAGAATGAGATCTTTTGAGAAATTTTATAGATGTCTTTATTTTGGAACTATATCATATCCAAAACCCTCGGAAAAAAATGCTTTCAAAATTAGGAACTGAAGATCCTGAAAGCTGAAGATGGATTGTATTATGAAGAGGAGATGGGTTCACATTTATTGCTGTATGACATACTAAGAAATCCCTCATAGAAGATCCTTATATCTGTTATTTATAGAGTTTATATACACTCATTTTCAGAGTTGTTCCTGTATCTCTCTGCCTTTTGGGGGCAGGCACATATTTTGACTTTTTTTATTTGTCTGAGATAAGATTTAAGATTTAGAGTCTGAACAGGACTCTGAACCATCCTTGTGTTAATTCTAAAGAAGAGTAGGACTAAAAACTCTTAACTAATACCTTCATATTTACAGAAAAAGGTGCTATAGTAATAGACTGACTCTGAACAGAAGCGTTCCCAGAGTGAGCTACTTTGCTACTTTGATCACTGGTTCTCTTTAGGCAGAAGCCTGCATTTGACTGTTATAACTGGAATAAAAAGTCCTCTGAATTTTAAAAGTTATCATTTAGACATTATTGTAGCTTAAAAAGTAGAGATGTATTTGAAGAAAGTAACCATTCTTGTTAATTTTAAGATCTAACTCTTTTTGACTTGAAACAAGATTAAGAAAATAATCTTGAAATAGCCCAGACCAGTTTTGTAAGAGAATATTTACCCGATATACATAACTAGACTATACTAATATGAATTGTTAACAACTCAAATTTTGCACCATTAAAACATGTAAAGAAAAAAAACCCAAATACTTGTATATAAATACAACACACTTTTTATATGAATAACTCAAAAGTATAGTTTAATAAATAAGATTATTTTATCACTTTCCCAAAAAATGAACATATAAAGCAATCCTTTGTTATTTATAGGCAATGCATTGTTAAATACAATGGCATTTTAAACTTTAACATTGAGAAGTGCTAAATGTTTTGGTCAGGCAGTTGCATTTCGTCATTAGGGAATTAGATGACACAAAAATCCTTACTGGATTAAGATGACTCTGTCCATGGAGCCACTATATTTTGATGTTAATTTCATTTATATGGTAGATCAGGCCTTGGAATTACATAATTTCAGATTTCAGAATGACTACTGCTGTGTGACAATTCACCCAATTCCTTCATTCTTACATGGAAATGAGCTTTAAATAAGCCCCAAATTACAATTTTTACATAATTGACAATCTCAATAAAGAGTTCAAGAAAAGGGACCAGATTTAGACATAGAATCCAAAAGGTACCTTTATTACTCAAGAAATATGTACTTCTAACTTGAAAATACTGAAAATACATCCCTGCTTTTTTAAATACAATGATAGCACATATGGGATTTTTAAAAATTCTTTTCTTAAAGATAATCTAAATTTTCAATAAGGGATATTTAAACAATTTCTGGCATTTAATTTTAATTACGTTTAATACAGACTTATTTTTAGTCTAAAGAAATCCTCAGTCATCTTGGTACACTAGGCAATTTGTAAGAAATACAAATTATGTACATTATTCAACAAAACAGGTTTAATGTGTTGAACTTTTGCAGGCCACACACATACAGAGTTTAGTACAGAGCTGAGTTTATGGCATGTTTGGTACTATCATGAGTGAGTTGTAGTCAGCTCATAAATGATCTGCAATAATTCTTTTAGTTCTTCATTAGTTTTCAGTGTCCCTGATACCACTTCCAATGATAAACTTCAACAAGTTCCTCATTAGATCTCTATACAAAATGTGATAATTTTCTTTTAGTTTCACCTTGAAAGAGCCTTTTATCTTGATTCAGCAAAGCATTTCTTCAGCTGCCTAAAAGAAAATAGTTGCACTGACTGTTCTCTTTCTTTACCTGAACACATTAGATGTTAATGACGTTTTTTTTTGTTTATAGCCATTTGGAACAATTACAGGTCTATACCATAGCTAAAAAGTTTGATGGTATTTATATCAGATAGTCTTCAAAAATCATTATGTGCCTAAGATAAGCACATTAACAAAAACTAAGGTGTTTTAGAGTACTCAGACTGATACATTTATCAAAATTATGTCAGACCATGCTGTTTAATTTAAATTATGCATAGATTTTCCTCTCCACGGTTCAGCTCCCTGTAGTTCATCAGATTTTTTTCCAGCTCATTTTCTACTGTCCATCTTTAACATAATCCTTTCATTTTCAACTGTGCTGTTTAACAGCATGTGAATACTTATGTCAGAAAATACACAATTGACTTAATGCACATACACATATTTCCTTAAAATTAAATAGTTTTTTCTCTTGTTATTAGTCATATTATCCCAAATAGTTTTGGAGGATACGGATTTTTACATCAGCATTTTCCCAGAAGTTAGCTGATTTTAGTATTTGAGCACTTTTTATTTTTCTCTTGTAATACATACCTAATTACCATTTTTCCAAGAAAATAAGACTTTTAAAATTATTCTTAAAAATGCTATGCCATTATTACCTTGTATTGCACTAGCCAAGAATATACTACAGAGGATTTTGATGTGCATGTTTCATCACCGTATTTATCACAATAACTTGAGTATTAGAACAATAAAGTAGTAACACTTCCGAAATTCCTTTGAAGTTTTAAATTGTTAGTGCTGTAGAAACAGTGCTGTGAGCTGATGCCGACATATGTTTTCTGGAAACATTTATAGTAATAATACAGCTTCAGCAGAGATGGTAATGGTATAAACAGGGCAAAGGAAATACCAGAAATGCAGCAGATGCAATTGATTACATGCCTTGGAGAATATCCCACTTATGTATTTTAGGTCCTGTCAATGTAAATCAAAAGGAGGTGATGTTGTCAGTAAGATATATCACTGTCAAAATAATATGCAATGACAGCAGTCTCCCCATGCTGATGGAACAGATCATGATTTTTGAAATGAAGAAGACATCCGTAGCACAGCTGAGGTATTATAAACCAGAGGAAAATAATCTGATTTAAACATCTGAATCATTGTGAGCTGTGATCAAATTTATGCTGAAAGTTCGTATGACTGATAGGGCCATATCAACTTTATTTTAAGCTGATAGGGCTGCTTTACATTGAGCTGACTAGTGTGTTTGAGCTTGATCTATGTTTTATTCCCACCCTATATGTTTGCAGCTTCCATTATTTCTCAGGCTTGTAAATCTGGAAGCTGAGCAGGGTTTTTGAGGAACAGTAATGAATAGCCAGCAAAGGCAAGCATACGAGTCTTGATTCAGAAGACAGTGCTCAGAGCTCCTGTGATGGTTAAGTACGGCATAGGCCTGAAGAAAAGCTTTTCTTGTTTTTATGAATTCAGATCTGAAAGGAGTTATTTTACCAATTTTGGAATTAATATCTTAAACACACAAGTGAAATATTACCTGTTTTAAAAGGCTTTCTCATTCTTCATTATGAATAAATGTTAATATTGTATTCTAAAGAAGTCTATACTAAGAATTGGAGCTACGTTTGCCTTTTGTAATATGGAAATTCTAGCAGTGCCTCCTGAAATTCCCTTAAGAATGTAATTAGCCTTACAAGTTTGTATAAAGATGAGTAATAGAAAATTTTTAAGCTATTCTATAACTAAAGTATATTTAATGTACTTTTGTATCATAATTTCTTTGAAATTACATTTTACATTGACATTTATATCAAAAGATATTTTCTTTGAATAAACAGCAAAAAAATATTTGTAATTTGTCCAATAATGCTGACATGTAATCTGCTGGAAAATATATTTATTTTTAACTTACTTAGTTAAAAATAGATAATTAGACAATGAAAAGGCTGAGTTCCAATTTATTACTTTTACTTTTTTTAATTAACAAACTGTGTCTTAAAAACAGTAGAAAGGGACAGACCCCATTCTGACACTGTGTCGTTAAATCTAAGGTTTTTTGCTTGTTACCTAACTGAAAACTTGGAGATTTGTGAGAAAATCCACTTCTCAGTGGCCAGATATCAGTGGAGATGGATGTGCAATTGTCTTTGTGGAAGACATCATAGTTCCCTAGGTTTTAAGCGGGCTGTGCAGTTTTGAGTAGCTGACATGAGACTAATGTATGGATCACTAATTAACAGACAGTTTTTATAAGTCATCTACAGTGATTGATTGAGTGACTTTTCTTTAGGTAATCTCAATGCTTTCAAAAGATTGCGCTGAATGGATTGTGAAAAAACAATAAGAAAATGCCACTTTAAAAAATCATTAAAGGAATGTGCACTTTCTGATTCAGAAGGAAATCTTTCATGGAAAAAGAGGCAAAAAGAGGTGTTAGGTTGCGGATAGCTTTTCCATCTGAGATTATATATTTTGTGAATTTGGCCAAATTCTGATGTCAATTATGCCACAATAATCTACTGTCTATCAAGCAGCTTTACACACCCTGCCACTTCATTTCATTTCACCTTAACAGAGTGTAGAATACTTGAAGCACTTATTGCATCATACACTAAACTTTGATTCATACAGATTTTTCAGGATTTCATCTCTTCT
This sequence comes from Daphoenositta chrysoptera, assembly GCA_013397915.1. Taxonomy (NCBI): domain Eukaryota; kingdom Metazoa; phylum Chordata; class Aves; order Passeriformes; genus Daphoenositta; species Daphoenositta chrysoptera. Next base: position 106,285 of record VZRO01005203.1, on the reverse strand, counting down.
TTTTCCATAAAATTGCTTATACTGTGTGCAGAGTGCTGAAGGAATATCCCCAAAATATCATATATTTAATACTAAGAATAGAATTAATGAAGATTCACATAATTTACACAGGAAAATTTTATAATAGGTTCTCTGTAGTGATTTCGTTTCAATATGAAAACTACCCTTGCTTAAAAAAATAACGTTGATTTTATTATTGAATCATGAGATTGAGCTCCAAAGTTTTACAAGTCTCTCAGCTAACTCATGCCCAAATGATCCTTCATACCTTTATTATATTTCCCCTGCACACCTTGGAATGCAATTCCCAGGTATATTTTCATCATGGAATAATTCATCAGGTTTCATGGTGAAGTCATAAGAGCAGGTGTTAATTTACAAGGAGTCTCTTCTGGTTCCTTCAGCATTTGCAACGTAACCATATGCAGCAATTCCACACTGTGTAACGAATTCAGCATGGTTATGGTTTTTCATATCAGTACTAGATGCGGCCCCAGTTAGGCAGCAAGCAGAGTTCCCTCTGATACTGCATGTTTTTCATTAAAGGACAGCTGACACATATTAATTTCTTGCTTAACTGTGACACTGACCATAAAGGGCTGCTGCAATCGATTTATCCGTTCTGCTGAACTCAGATAATAAGATACTCAGGTCTTCCTGCTGCTGCCAGTCATTTATATCTGGTAGCTTTCTGGACATATTGGTCTCTCCACAAAGATGTCTTTGTTGCTCATGTTTTAAGATTTAGATCTAATTTTTTTCTGACCTTCCCAAAATTCCAGGTTATGAAAGCAATGTTTTACAATAAAGGACTTTTTATTTCATATGGATCAGTCTATTAGCCTTTAGTGATAACAAAACTCAACCCAAAAGTAGCCATGCTCTTCCTAAATATTAGAATTATGTTTTCTTTTCAAGGATGGAAACTCTCATAGTTATCACTGACTTAACATGGACTCACTTTTTTCCACTCTATCATTGTTAAACCTGATCATGCTACGTAAGGATGTATTTAATTTTATGATAAGCAGTAGATGAGGACTGTGTTTTAGGTGTGAAATCTGTCTATTGTTCTCAAACATCTTCCGAGGAAACCAGGGGACATGAATGGGGTTACCTTTTGATGGCATCACGCTGGAAGATGTGTTCCAGGTGGGCACTATTACAGCAGCTAATTTTCTTCACTTATAGGACCAGCCTCAGTCCCACAAAGTAAAATCCCATAATATTTGCAAATCTTATTATTGAATATTTCAATGTAAATGTCTCTTCCTAGTGAGCTGTTTCTTTTTAATTTTCTTATCATCTAATTTCCTGATCCTTCAGGGGATGATTGGATGGATGGATGGATGGATGGATGGATGGAACTCTGCTTTTAGAAATAAAATATCAGTTTGAGTCTTGAAGAAAAAGATTCACTAGTCCTACACTATTATCTCTTAATTATTAACATAAGTTTGGGAACTGGCTTCTGTAGAATCAATGGGAATTCATTTTCGTCACACAAGAATAAAATTTGCCATTTTTCCATCTCTAAATTGGGGATCATTTTTTCCAGTCTCATATATCTCATAATCTGGTAATTAATCACAAGATTTTAATGTGCCTTGGTATAGACTTATGTTCAAGTGTCTGTTTTTTGAAGTATGTGGCACCATAGCTTATTAATTTCATTTGAATCTATAACATTCAAAGGTAGCTGTGAGCCTTTAGGACAGTTTTTGATCCTGGAATCACTCTTCAGTGATTCAATTTCTTTACAGAAGTTATGGCCAGCCTGCTCCCAGAGTTGATGGGATACACATCCCTTCTCCATGACATTGAGCAAAAAGGTGTGAGCTGGTATCACGTGCAGTTGTGCTGTACTGGATGTTTGTACTACTGGCTCAGTCGACTGGAGGGATGCTAGCTGTGTGTTGATGCAGCAGTGAAAAATTGCCTACTGAAAAACATTAGTATTCTTGTCTTTCTTAAATGCAAAAATCTCTGATAAGAGATAAGATTAAAATATATTAAGCTAATAGCTCTTATGTTATTACTGTTTGTGAATAAGGACATATAATTACATAAGATGTATTCCAGATTCTTATACATAATTGATCTAACTACATGGTCATCTTTCTGAATTATTATATAAGTTAAAACTATGTGTAATCCTACTAATATATCAGAATTACAGCAGAAAAAAAAGTATGTTCATCAGATAAGAAAACCATCAATGTAAGCTGGCAAAAAAGGCTTCATTATGATTCATGATGAATCATATAATTCATTATGAATAGTATACAACATTCCTTATAATAATTCATTATGAATAGTAGTGCAACTATTTTTCATTAATTTAACAATATGCAGAAAAAGAACTGCATATTACATTTGAATCTTGATAAACTGAAAAATCTGAAAGAGAAGAACCTGTACATATCTATAAAAAGTACATATTTGAATGCATCGAGGTCTGCAAAATATCTGCTGGTTGTAACACTTCCCTCTTTTTGGCTGTGTTTTCCAAAGTGTAATATGTTCAAATCAAGGGTGAATTTGATCATTTGAATTTCAGTAAATTTTATTATTTTCTTCTTAGAAGCCAAACAAAATTTTATGGCAAAGGTATTTAGGACAGATTTTTAAATACCTTCATAAGAATGTTCTTTGAAGACCTTTTCAAATTGGTAGTGTATTTCTTCCTCATATTACAAATAAAACATTCTTTGCTTACTTAAATTTAAATTATATAAATGACAAAATATTACAGACATGAAAGAAATATCCAAGTGCTATAAGATTATTTAAACTGCAAAAAATAATGTAAAAGAGGTATTATTGTTACCAAATTTTCCAAAATATTGGTAAAAGTATGAAGTAAAATCTCAATGTCAAGAGCCAAAAATTATCATGGTTTCCTGAATCACTGTGATGCCATCATCTATCTGCCCAAATACATCTAAAAGATTCAAGACTGACAGAAACTAAGTGTCTTCCATATGCAAAGCAAAGTTCTGCTTATGTGTCCCACATGGAAAATATTTAATCTTTTTCTGACATGAAAAGATCATGTCAGGATTTTGAAAGATTGCTATTTACTTTAGTTCTCCTTCACGAGAGCAGTTGGAGTTGCAAGACATGCTGTACACAAAGCTACTGAAAACAAACTCAGATAACACTGTCCGAGTTGGATATTCCAAGAAAACTGATAGGTACTCACAGATTCTTGCTCCTGTGAACTCGTTCTCATCCAAATGCTAGACCTAATAGAGCTGAAGGATTATCGTGTTATCAGTTTTCCAAGCTAAGCAAATTAGCATGTTTTTCAACAGTTGAACCTACCAGCTTCGCATTATACAATGAAGACTGTCATTCCATAAAAAATATATGAGCTGCTGGCTCTGATAAGACTCAATAAATAATAGCTCTGCAGGACTGAACTCTTTAAACTATAAGTGCTTCTGGAAAGGATAATTCCTGGCATCTTGTGAGTCACTAAGAGAATTAAAGATCGCTATAAGAGCCTTGGGAAGGAAATGAAAATATTAAGTGCTGAAATTTTGAATTGCATATTGTGAGGAACTATCTTTTGCTGAAAAGTTAAAGAGCAGTTTGGTAATCTCTCAGAACAAATCTTCACTCATACCATCACTGTTTATAAAGTTTGTAGGAGACCTGGGTTAAGAATTTCTGGTCCGCTATTAAAGGACCAAGGAAAAGCTTTGTTGTGAAACATTTTAAGCAGAGATCTAAATATATGGCATCATGAAATGCAACTTTGAGTGCCTTAAAACATTCAGTTGTGTTATTTGTTTTTTCTTTTTTTCACAGTCATTAACAGAAGTAATGACATCAGAGTTAGGCATGCCCTGGAATGTATGGCAGAATGAGAAACTCATGTCTTTTACATGGCTGCTAACTGCTGGAAATGCCTTATGCCTCTGCCGTTACTGTTTCATGTACAAGTTCTTAAGAGACCATAAGTTAATGTGAAATTGGGTTTCCTGCTCCTAACTTGAGAAGATATAGAACTTCAATTAGCAGAAATTTTGAAAAAATCCAAGGAAGTATAATAATATTGAGAGCTATAAACTGCAGGCAGCTAAGGGAAGTGCTGAAGTTTGTTACAGTCCTGATGCCTGTTCGGAAGGTCTGGTGGGGTTTAACCATTCACCAAGAAGAAAAAAAATTAATTAAGTAATGATTTATTGGAAAAGCATTCCAGTCTTGGGAAGAAACAAGGCAGATTAGCTGACTATACCACATAATCATGAGAGCTGTCTGATGTAAAAGAATAAGCAGTCTGTTTGTATAGAGAAATACAAGACAAAAATGTGAGATCTGTGGGACTGTATTGAAGAATTTCTTAAGGATAAGTTTCACTGGTTTGATGAGGGTTTACCTTATATATTTGAATAAGGGAGAATTTATAATATGAAAAATAAAATAAGCTGTTAGTCATTCCTATGTTTTTTTCCAAGCATAACTGTAGAACAAATTATTTGAGAAATTTTGAGTAGCTTCACGATTGCTTGGACCTGATTTCTGAAGTGTTGCCTGTAACATGTAAAGGTAAATATGCTATGGACATGCTGTCTGCAATGGAAGCATTTATGAAACAGACTAAATAAGAAGGGAGTTCTATAAAAATGTGTGGATTTACCACTGTCTTATATTTTATTGCACTTTCTGGGAAGGTGAATGGAATTCCAGATGCACCTTTATTCCATTTCTTTAATACAACTGATACTTGAATTTCTCATCCTTATAATTAGAAAGCATGTACCTATAGAAAATAACAGAAGCAAAATAGATTATTCAGTTTGCTTGTTGGCTGATGCATTCTGGCTGAGTTTCTCTAGAATCAAATTGCTGTTTGTCCCTGTTTTGTACTTTGTGTAAAGCCAATGGAAAGCTTTTAAGTGGGTTGTTCAAAACTTTCTTTTCTTAGATCTGATTCTGAGTTTCTTTTTACTTAGCTCTACTTCAACTAGTCATAAAGAAATTTCTTATTCTATTTGTTTGCTAAGGTTGAATTTTTGATAAAAAACTAGACAGTGTGAGCTAATAATTTACAGCTTTTTAGTTCAGGATAAGTGGTAAGAAAAAAAAAGAACTAAGCTCAGCATCAGGATCATAAGAGATTGGGACTGATATAGTGTCATTGCAATGAGCAGTCAACCATCAAGTTGATTTCTTAGACCATGAAGCCCAGGCAAAATTACAGTTCAGTGCATTCCCAGGAGTCCTATCACCAGCTACCAGGGAGAAGAGACCAGCACCTTGTTCTCCACTTCCTGTCCTTGGGAAGCTGGAGAGAGCCATGGTCATCCCTTCTGTTCTCCAAACTAGACAAGCCCAAAGTCCTCAGCTCCTCCTCACAGGGCATTCATTTCAGCCCTTCATCAGCTGCTCTTCATGGCTTCTTCTGGATGCAGTGAAGGACCTCACATCCTCAAACTGTGGGTCCTAGAACTGCACACAGTGCTCAAGGTGAGGCTGCACCATCATTGAGCACAGGATACCCACCTCTTTTGCCCAGCTGGTCATGCTATATTTGATGCACTCCAGGATATGGTTTGATGCCTGGGCTGCCAGGGCTCACTGCTGAATATCTCCAGGAATTAAATTAGTATTTTCTTAATCCTCTGAATATTGTAACAGACTTCCTTAGCTTCAAGACGACATGGAGATAATGACTTTAAAGATACTTTTTCTGAAAATGTTTAATAACCAGGACATTTTTGACAAATGACAGAAGAAAAAAGAAGGAATAAGATTAATATAATAAATGTATGAATATTTTCCATAATTTGAAAACTATGAATAAATGACATTATTTTGATGCCAAAATCGGTCAGATAAAAACTTTTTAACACAGTTCTGAGTATTAGAAAGCAGGCATTCTGAGTATTAGAAAGCAGGCATTCTTTACTGTACGCTGGGCACTCAGAGGATCCTTCCTCTAATCAAGTGTCCCGAGTACCAGGCAAACAGGGTTTTTATCATACACACTAATTACATATTCATTAGCTTTCCCCCATCACTTGATGTGTATGGATTACTTTATTTTACCTAATCACACCCCTTATCAGAAGTCCTTATTTGGTCTTTTGGGGTCTTCTTCAGGGATCTTCAACATCTGGTGTCCCAGTATTTTAGGTGGCTGTTCCTTCACCCCTACTTTTGAGTCCCTTCTATATCATTGTTTTGCATGACTCGTGCTTTGTCTGTCATATCTAGGTACACGAAGTTGAGACTGGCATCCTGCTTGCATTTTGCATTACTTCTGTTTTGTCAGCCTTACCTACTTCTACAAGGTTATGTTTGTTTCCTTTATTTGGTAAGAATAAAATGTTGTTCTATTCTACTGTCCTTATCAGTTTTATAACTAATCTTATGTTAAAGTTGTATGATGTGACAGAAATCTCAAATACTAGGTTTCACTCTCCTAAGGAAAGCTCGGTGTTAGGGATTGAAACCAAAACCATTTGTAGTTCTGAGCAAAACTAGGCATTTAGGATATATTAAATAAGAATAATTTATAAAATTATTATTAGTTTTTGCTTCCTTAAATGCAATCTTTATGAATAACCTATAATTAAAATCTCATAAAGCTTCAGGCTCTAATTCAGTCTGAAACATTAGCTGAAAAAGTTCTGAGTCATTATCAGTCTGATGGAAGAGAAACATAACCACCTCTTTTTTTTTTTTTTTTAATTTTTTTTTTTTTTTCCATTCTTGTGGCTAGGCTAAGGTGAAGAAAGAAAAAGATGCAGCTGGAGTAGGACTGGAAGGTAGCCGTCAAAAGAAAATGTGGGATTCAGGGAAACTTTGTTGTGAGAATTTCTAAACTAAGATGGGATGGAGGTCCTTCTGCAAGGCTTAGGCTTTATTGAAGGCTAGAGTTAGGTTGAGGAAAAAAGAAAGGCCATAACTGTGGATGGAGTGGGACTGCAAAGGCTCTGTCAAAGGAAAGAATAGATGGAGAGAACTTTGCTGTCAGCAAAAGGCTGTCAGGCCTTCATAAGGCTTGTCCTTCAATCATGTTTTTAATTATATTCATAATTTCTCATACCTATAATTTCCTTCTAAGGAAGAATCATTCAAACTGTCCTGTGAGTGCCTGAAGTTACTGTTGCTTCAATTAGGTCAGTGACTAACATTCAAATGAAAATATGCCAGTCTTTCTTTTCATAAATAAACAGAGGTATATCCTAATTTCCCATGTTTCAAAAAAAGGTCCAAGACATAATTCTTTACCTAACATGGGTTTTTTTTCATGAAAGTTTGTTCTGTTTCCTGGAAGGTTAGATGTCTTTTAGTGATGTAAAAATCCCATGACTTGCTTACTTGGTAAGGAGTTCTGAAGTGCCAAGTGGAGTATACCAGACTTGTAGTCAAATTTTCATTAGCTGTTTTTGCACTATTGTATCATCTCAAGCATGTTAGCTTGAAACAATTATTGAAAATACGTGCTAATAAATGCTAAAATAAATTCAGATATTGTAATGTTATCTGAATAAAGGCTAAGCAAATTGCACAAAGATACGACAGGGATCAGAGGGACATTGAAAACCGGGAGATTATTATGGGATATTCAGGTGACAGGCTGAAGGCAGAGAAAATTATGACTCAAGCAAGACTTGGGTGGAACAACAGTGTGAAATTAGAAGGAAATAGAATAGAAATAGAAATAGAATAGAATAGAAATAGAATGTGGCCACGTATAAGCAGCTGCTGGTTGTTCAGTAGCTGTATCTGTCTGAGTCTATGGCTTCTTCATCATAATATGTTCTATATACTTGTTAAATACTATTTTTGACTATCATGTGTGTGTGAGCTCAGCCTCTCTAGTAACTGGTCCTGGGGACAAGGAAAAGCAACAGCTTCACATCCACAGGGCTGGGACAGAAGAAACCCTACAGGTTCTGTAGTCAACCAAATTCAACTACCTTAGGTAATTTAAATTATATTATGTTCTTCATATACTATTTTATAAGTAAATAACATAGTGTGCTCATTGTTTTCTGTGTTGATCATCATTTATGTGATGCTGCAAATTTTCATCTTAGTATTTTCACTTCAGTCTCTGAACTACAGGGAAAAAGCACTGAAGATATGTATATCCATCTTCAGCATGGTTCTCAGGTAACTCATTGTTAACTCTAGCATGTGTGTGGCAAATATTTCACTCTCTTTTGTTTTGATTTGTCTCTTAAAGGATGTGACATTCAGGGATATTCCGTGCCTTATGGTGGCAATATGCATATCTAGCTTAAAGCAGATATTGAAGTATGACAGAACTGAGACAGAAACAGCTTGTGACTCAGTTTCCACTCAAGAAGATTACTGTTAAATAAAGGTTGAGATTAAAAAAAATTAAAATAAAATCCCGGACAGGAGTTAGTTTATATTTTAATGAAATCTGATATTGCTGCTTTCTTAACTATTATGATGTAAAAGCAACAGTAATTAGGCTAGGAGTATTTGCAGATATACTTCTAAAACTAAGAAAAATATACAAAATAAATGAGGTTAAATTTAGATTCTCTGAATTCTCTCTTTCATTATAATTCCTGACTTCTTCACCTACCCCCAGATGGAATTCCATAAGTATCTATGTAGGAGCATGGGGACTGTAGAACGCCATAAATCAATGGCTGATATTTGTGAGAGTCATCTGGAATTAGTTACACAGACCTCTCCTCTTTCATAACTGTGATGCACGTCTATTTGTATAAACCTATTCTTACAATAAAAATAATTTCTGTACAGAAGTAGGGGCTATATTTTCAGGTGAAGGAGTTTTGAAGGAGTGCACTGAACATTGGCCTCAAAATCCAGAATTTCATGTCCACTGTCTTTGCTCACTTGAATCTGGACATGCCTTGGCAATTTTATCCAGGCAAATTTGATATTGTCTGGTGAAGTATGTAAACATCTTGCCAGGTATTTTTTATTTGTTTCTTTGCCTTAATTATCCCTCATTAGAGTAACATGCTCATCATTCGGCACGATTTCCTAACATCTCCTTTTGCAGATGAATATTTATATTAAGCCATCCTTCCCTCCCTCCTGCTTTATTTCTTTCTCATCCATTGCAGGATTTAATGCCACTGAGTCAAAGCACTACAACTATCCAGACTATGTCTCTGCAAAGACATAGTAAGATGTTATGATTTAATCCCAAGTATATCACAGACCTATATGAGAGCATAGACATCTGTCATCTTGACTTTGTGTACGTAACTCTCTTGAATTCCATGAAACCAAGCTTATGTATATCTGCTGCAGATTTGCCTTAAATAGTCAAGATGTGAACAATTTATTCTTATGGATATTCATTGCTAGCTGCGTTAGTTTTTTTCTTTGGGTTTTCCTGAGGATAATGGAAATAAGAATTACAGTTTGATGACATAAAAAAGCAAGTCCAAAGTTCCTGGCCACAGACTCTTGCCAGTAGATAAATTAGCCTAGATCTGCACCAAAGCAGTCTGTCAGCATCCTTGCTGTGCTCTGTCAATATTCTGTGCTCAGTGGAAGAATGGTTGCCAAAGTAGTCAAATATTGATCAGGAACATGTTAAATAAAAAGAAAGAATAAATTGGAATTCACTTTGTGACACAGTGTGTATTTGTGTATATATACATATGTACATGTTTTTCCATATTTTAATATATATCCCATTTTAAATTAAATCTGACAACAGAATCTTATCAAGAATCTTCAAAAACTAAAATCAGGCTCAGAATAAGTGAGTCTTCTAAGAAGTGTCACTACACAAACAAGTTACTTAGATTGGTAATATATGATAGGTGTCTACTTTAATATTGCTATCATAGAATCATAGAATTTTGGTTTGAAATACTCTCTAGGACCATCCAGTCTGACCACTGATCTAACACCGCCAGATCCACCACTAAACCATATCCTCATGTGCCACATCTATACACTTTTCTGAGCACTTCCAGGGATGCTGATTCCACCACTTCCCTGGAAAGTCATTCCAATGCTTGGACAACCATTTCAATGAAGAATTTTTCCCCTAATATCCGATATAAACTTTTCCTGGAACAATTGGAGGCTGTTTCCTCTTATCCTATCTCTTGTTACCTGGGAGAAGAGGCTTCCCCTCACCTTGCTACAACCTCCTTTCAGATAGCTGTACAGAGTGATAAGGTCTCCCCTTAAACTTCTTTTCTCCAGGCTAAACACCCCCAGTTCCCCCAGCTGCTCCTCATCAGACTCGTGCTTCAGACCCTTCACCAGCTCCATTGCCCTTCTCTGGACACACCTCTCCAGCACCTCAATGTCTTTCTTGAAGTGAGAGGTCCAAAACTGAACACAGGACTCAAGCTGAGGCCTCACCAAGGCTAAGCAAAGCAGGAAAATCACTTCCTTAGTACTAGACACTGTAGTGCCCTAGACACTATTTTTGATGTCACCCAGGATGCTGTTGGGCCACTTGGCCACCTGGGCACACTGCTGGCACCCCCAGATCCTTTTCCCCCTTTCCTTTTCATCTTTCTAGCCCCTCTTCCCCAGTCTGCAAGGCTGCATTGGGGTCATTGTGATCCAGTTGTGGGACCTGGGACTTAGGGGTAGCTGCAGTCTCTTCCCAAACTCTTCCCAAGAAAGATTTCCAGAGTTCTTCCTCATCAGAGTACCTACTCTATGCAGTAACATATATCTTTTCATAACTCTACGTTCCTCTGATCTATGCAAATGCTGCTGAGCTGGATCACTGGCTCTGAAAGAAGTCTCTATTATCTGCTACCTGTTATATATGTGTTATAGTGACATGACACTTTATACCAGACTGGTTAATATAGGAAGAACATTTAGTGAAACAACATAAATCTATACTAATTTTCTGTTTCATCTCACTTCCCCTGGACCTGTAACTTAAAACCAGCTAATAACTTTCTTTTTAATGAGAGTTTAGTGGCAAAAAAAAAGCTGTTTTACAACTGGATTTAGTGTTGTCATGGTTACATAGTTGGCAGATGTTATCTTTTCTTTATCTGTTTAGGGCTTTTTCTTGAATAAACTATAAAAATAAAAATCATTAATTTACATGATTTGTTAAAGAGAGTTTAGGGGAAAAAGAGAAAGCTTTTTCAAATCCTAAATATCACTTGAAGCTTGTTTTGCATCTTCTGTAATTGCCATTTAATATTATGTGTAATTAGGGCACAGTTCAGTAAAATCACATTATTAAATTTATTTTCTCCAGAGCGGAAAGATTTTATTCTCACAGTGGGCTGAAGGACTTAGGGAACACTTGGCAGCAACTGCTCCTAGTGGTACTTGCAGGATGAGGGTTTTGAATGCAGATGTCACGTACTCTTCAAGGGGTAAGATTAAACTCATATTTGCTTTCCAGGACATTTTAATCTTGTAGAAGCAAGGCAGTTGCTATAAACTGATGTAAGAAATATTCACAGTGGAGGCATTTCTGGAAGAACAACTACCCAAGTTTAAACTAGTCGTTTTTACGAATGTAAAACTGAAGTTGAATATTGATCATATTACCAGCCTTATAACTTATTCCATTGCTCAGAGAAAACACTGATTATATCTTTATGTTTTATGTATTTGCTTTCTGAACTGCACAGTTATGCACTCCATTGAATGTAATTGCAAGCCTTCTTTTAAGAGTGAAGAACCTGATGGTCACCAACCACATGAAGTTCAAGATGGGCAAGTGGCAGATTCTTCACCTGGGATGGGGTAACTCTGGATGTATGGACAGATTGGGGAATGAGATGCTGGAAAGCAGAACTGCAGAAAGGGCCTTGGGGGGTCCTGGTCAATGGTGAGCCAGCAGTGCCCTGGCAGCCAGGAGGGCCAACCCTGTCCTGGGGACGTCAGGCACAGCATCGCCAGCAGGGCAAGGGAGGGGATTGTCCTGCTCTGCTCTGCACTGGAGTGGCCTCACCTCCAGTGCTGGGGGCAGCTTTGGGACCCACAATATAAAACAGACATTTAGCTCTTAGAGGGCATCCAAAGGAGTGCCATGAAGGTGGTGAAGGGGTCTGAGGGGAAGTCACATGAGGAGGAGCTGAAGTCACTTGGTTTGTTCAGCCTGGAGGAGACTGAGGGGAGACCTCATTGCAGTTGTGACTTGCTCTTGAGGGGAAGAGGAGGCACTGATCTCTTCTCTGTGGTGACCAGTGGCAGAACCCGAGGGAATGGCCTGAAGTCATGTCAGTGGAGGTTTAGGTTGAATACTAGAAAGAGGCTTTTCACCCAGATGGTGTTTGGGCACTGGAACAGGCTCCACAGGGAAGTGGTCACAGCACCAAGCCTGACAGAATTCAAGAAACATTTGGACAATGCTCTCAGGCACATGGTGTGACTTTTGAGGCTTGTGCTGTGCAGGGCCAGGAGTTGGACACGATGATCCTTGTGGATCCCTTCCAACTCAGCACATTCTGTGACTCTGTGTGTGTGTGTGTGCTATAAAACTTGAATGAGTCAGTGATCCTTATGAATCCTGACTTCCTGGTTCAGATGACTTGATTGCCAAGTATTCTTGCTATTACCCAAGAAAAAAGCAGGATATTAAAAATTCAGCTACCATTAACCTCCACTGTTGCGGCTGAGATACGTACTTCAAGTGAAAAAAATCGAAGACAGCTTTTTTGAGTCTTCATGATAATTGTAAATGGGTTTCCAAGCTGAGGGTATAATTTTGCTTACTTCTTGCTGATATGGTTTTTATTTTCAGATCTTTTAATCTGGGGAGCTGAGATTTGATGCAAAGTGAGGAATCTCCATGAACTTGGACTACATATCCTGGCAAAATAGTGCAGAAGCAGACTGACATGGCCAGAGTTTAAAAATGCCTCCATATAATTTTCTAATGTGAATCATTTAGACTGTCCTACAGATCAGATCTAGTTATTGGTACCCTTCAGACTTTTTCACAAGCGAGCATTATCTCTTACTAACTGTAGAAAAGGCACAGGCTTAATCACAGTCTACTTGTGTAAACATATTGGGTTGGATGAGAGTGCTGATCTTAATTTTATTGGGAGAAGCCACAATTCCTTCCTATGACAAAGTAGCACATACTGCCTTAGCATGTTATGACAAGGGTTGTGAAAGCCCTGTTATCTTCCTTTAAAAACCCATGCTTAGTTGTCACCTTAATTATAATATTGGATTTCTTGATCAAGTTTTAACAGAAGGACATACTTCTGAGAGCTTTCACAGCTAAGTTTTATGTGCTCCCAACTTTTTCTTGTATGTAACCATGAAAATTTCTGTATATTTTTTGATACTTTTGTTGTTCTTTCCTGTCTATTTCTACCCAGAAACTTTGGAAACTTTTGACCTCAGAATCTGTGGCACAATTGTACAAAGAATTGTTCAAATCCCTCATCTAACAAGGGCAGAACTTCTAAAGAGAAAGAAAACATACATGAATTATAAGAAAAATAAATTCACAATCAATGTTTTTGCCACATTTACTTACAAAATTCCTTAAAGGTTCATTGCCATGGTACAATACAGGAAAAATATCCCACAGAGATATGTGAAAGCCTTGACATGAGCCTTTTGTATTGTAACTATAATATTTTTTTTGTTAAATAATTAAAAATGTTGTATATAATCTATTTTTAATAGACACATCAACCTTTTGTGTGTGTATGTATTTATCAATCAAGGCAAAATACTTGGAAAATTAGACACATGCATACATTTTGCAGATATTTATGTTAGTTATAAGTCAAGACTGAAATAACTTCTCCTCCTTCAATTGTCATGCGGTGTGTTTAGAATGTAAATTAAAACCAGCCAATTGTGTCTTTCCCTTAGGTTCACCAGAAGGTTAGAAATGAAACTGTCTCTAAACAGACATGGAGTAAGACTGTTAAACCAGATGGCTCTGTTAGTGACCATGGAAAAAATCTATTACTGGCAAGACATTAATGTGCACACATTTGCAGTGCCTCAACAAAATTTTTCATTATATTATTCCAGAGCAGATATTTTCTGAATTAATTTTTACCTGTATTTTTAGTTGGAAAATGATAAAGGATTGCCTGCATTTATTTGGAGACAGAAACCTTGCTTTATTCCTAGTTTTGCCCAGAAAGCAAACTGCGTCCTGGGCAGCATCAAAAGAAGAGTGACTAGCAGGTTAAGCGAGATGATTCCTCCCCTTTACTCTGATCTCCTGAGGCCTCACCTGGAGTGCTGTGTCCAGGCTGGGGCTCCCAACACAGCAAAGACATGCTCCTGTTGGAAAGAGTGCAGAAGAGAGCTGCTGAGTTGATCACAGAGCTGGAACACCTCTCCTATGAAGACAGGCTGAGAGAATTGATGTTGTTCAGTCTGGGGAAGAGGAGGCTCTGGGGAGACCTCAGTGCACCTTCCAGTACCTAAAGGGGGCCTAGCAGAGAGATGGGAGAGGGGCTTGTTACAAAGGCTTGTCGTGACAGGACAAGGGGGCATGGACTTCAGTTGAAGGAGGGTAGGTTTAGATTAGACATTAGTAAGAAATTCTTTGCTGTGAGGGTGGTGAGGCACTGAAACAGGCTGCCCAGAGAGGCTGTGGACTACCCGTCCTGGGATGTGTTCCAGACCAGGCTGGATGGGGCTCCAAGCAACGAGGTCTAGTGGAAGGTTTCCTGCCAGTGACCAGGGGTTGGAGCTAGATGACCTATAAGATCCTTTCCAGCCCTAACCATTCTATAATTCTATGATTCTATGAACATCCAGATGCTCTCTCCATGTACCTGAGGGAAGAAAACCACTCTGATTCCATTAGGTTTGCCTGGTGGAAAGCACGGTCTCCAGCCTCCAACAGCAGAGGACCGACACTCTTCCATGCTTGTCCCTGACATTGCAGCTGTGACTGTGTCCAGGACTGCCTCGGCTTTTGCCTCTTAGATTCAAGCAAATACTGGTCACTTTTTGGATGTTGGTTAGTGCTCAGATTAACAGGGGTTTGAAACGGCAAAGACCAATATTGGTCTTGATGCAACAGAGGAAGGAGTCACAGGGAGAGCCTTGTTTTACCTCAAGTGTTCTATGGGAAAGTGGAAAGAGTGAAAATCTAAAAAATATCAATCTCTTTCCAGTACTTATTCTGCAATTCTAAGGATTTTTTAAAAATTCTGTTCTGTTAATTTATCTTTGCAAGTTTACAAGTATTATCAGAAAATGTTTTGGAAAAGGACACAAAGTCCTGAAGAAGAGAATTAATCTATACCTTGAATTCCTGGAATGAGTCAGAAGTTCGGGTAGGGGGAGCATTCCTTTGTCATATTAGGTGTTGGCAAACTTTCAGAAAACCCTAGGAGGAATGAAAGAAAGAAAATAATCAGAATTTTTTTGAGAATAACAGAGTTGGGGGGGTGGGGGGGAGCGTGGAAACCCAGGCAAAGCCCAAACCAAAATAGAAAAGTAATATGCTTTCCAGGGCTTTGAGAGGCATGAAATTGGTATGGGAAAGCTGCTTCCTTCTTTGAAGCCTGTAATGATGTTAAAATACTTCAAAGGGACTTTTTTGCTTAGTAACAGTGACATAATGTTTCCTTGTGAATATCATAAACAAAATTAAGATTAATAGAGTAATTCAAAGGTTGTTCCTATTATGGTTTGAGTGCAATCCTCAGGGACTGCTTTTCTCTGCAGGGATGGCAGACATTCTTCAATGACTCCTTTGAAAGAAATGTTACAACTTCTCCCACTGCACATATGTAATAGGAGAAACTACTAGGAAAGAATTTCCTTCATTCATTCTGTCTATCTCTACATATCATCTACATCTCACTTGTGTAGAGACTTATGTACCCATAGTTTCTATCTATGGTCAGTCTGTGCACACAGGTTATGTACATGTGCATATACACACACAGGCAATTATGTAGATTATTTGCTGTATTCAGTGTCTTGATTTTGCAAATGATTTTAATAATTTAATTACAAATTTTATTTAAAATCCTTTAAAAATATACATAGATGATGGATCAACACTAAAAACTGAAATTTAACTATATCATCTAGTAGTTTCAGAGAATTGAAATTAAAAACTTCCCACTAGAAGAATTAATACATCATTTCAGATATCTCTTTTACCAGAGAATTAAGTAACTATTTCTTATTTGTGAGAATATGAGATCTATGCAGATTTCTTAAAACAGAGACTGAGATAAATGCTCTAAAATATATGCACAAAAGTAAGAGAAAGTGCAAGTTAATGGCAGCATTAAAACTGCATTAGAAATGTTAATTACCTCACTATAACATAGTTTCAAATTCAAAATAGTGGTATTCTGGAAATCCCCATGGAAGTTTTCACTTAAGTCATCAGATGTTGCAAAAAAACCCCACAAATAAACCCTGCAATTTTTTCTCCTTTTTCTTTCCATTCTCCTTTATACACGCAAGGCCTAAGCACCCTGAGTCTGCTACTGCATTTGTCTTAACTTCTTACCCAACCAGAAAGGCTAGAGAAAGCTCTCTGCAAGGACCATGTAGCTATAAAGATAGGTAAAAGGAAAGGAAAGGGACTATTTAATGTTACATTTTAAGGGTATTGTATCTCCATTAACAATTTATCCTGGAAAATTCAAAGAAAAAACTAAGTATCTCACAACTCATCTTGAGATGCCACAACATGTTAATTTTCTGGTTTCTGGCCTGCAAGTAGGACTTGGACAACTAAATGTCTTAACATAAAGTCAGGTCCACAAGAATGAACTCCTGCACTTACACTGAAACACTGGTGGGACATTGGATGGGCAGAATTTGTTTCATGACCATGGCCAAGTCATCCATATTTAAGTCTTTATTTATGAATATTTTTTTCATACTTGATAAGTGAGCATATTCTAGACAGTGCAATGTGTTTACACTTTTTAAAGATCTGTCCTTCAGCTTAAAATGATAGGAACACAGACAAAACTGAATTTAAAACATAGAATCGTCCTTATTCTTTCTCAAAATCACTGCTTAATTTGAAATTCCGTTTGGAACAATTTTTTTTAATATGAGACATGCTATTTGCTTCTAAAATGCTGAGGGAAAATTGCTTCTCTTCTAATTTCAGTACAGGACTCACCATCCTCAGAATAGTTATTAGTGACTGTATTTGTATCAAAACTACTGCATAAAAAGCTTACAATGTGCAGTGGTTGGTGAAAACATGTATCATATTTTAAAACGCATCTGTAAAAAATCCCTCTAAATCAAATACTTTCTCAAATCCCAGAGCATTTTAAAAAATTATATTTTTCCAATTTATGAAAAAAATATCATTCTTATAATCCAAAAATGCTATTTAGTAGTTACCTGAGAAAACTGTGACTCTAAATGAGAAGAAAGAACAGCTGCTGGCCAGAAATGTAACTGACCTGATCTTAAAAATCACAAAATAAATAAAATATATACTTTAATGTTCTTGAAGAATTTAGCCATCATCATAAAATATGTATATAAATTTTGAACTTTGGAGTCTTTATTGGTCCTACATTACAAAACCAAACTGAGCAAACTTGACTCCAGAGTTAAGAGAGCTCTCTATTAGCAGATGCTTTTTCTTCTTAAGTTAAATGATTTCAGCTTGATTGCTTTTGATCACTGCCACTGAGGGCTATTACACAGGGGACAGAGGTTGCAAATATAAGGCAAGTCCCGGGATATCCAGTTCTGCTTTCTCTCCCTCTGCTCTTTTCAGGATTTACACTTAGAAATATGAGATATTCATAGGCAACTCTAGAAATCCAAGTTATGAACTGTTCCTTTTCTTGCTAAAAAATGACTCTCAAGAATACATACGAAATTCATTGACTAAAAAAACCTGTTCATTGGATTTAATTTGAAACTTCAGAGAGGTTCCTATGTAAGGAATTTGGGGTCCATCATTATTATCAATGGTAAATGCAATGTTCTTCCAGAAGAAAAGTTTTGGCTCCAAATTAAAGAGGATTTTGAAGAAACTTTTATTAAAGTAGACTCTACTGGAAAGTTTCTAATATTTTCATCCGAAGAAACTCCATTTTCCTGGTTTTCTTATCTGTGTAGGTTGTCCTTCTTATATCCAAATTCAATCATATTAAACATTACATATTTCTTCAATTTTGGCCTGGGTATAACTGTGTGATTAGGTGTGTAACATCCACAGCAAGAAAGTACGACCATAATGTTCTTCAGGGCACTGCTGCATCAAGTTCTACTGTGGATAATGATCTATTCAATATACGGTGCTGGTGTACTGAGAGTGATGAAATTGCATTAACCAATATGTGTGGACTGGGGAGGGCTGTGTCCTTCTACATCTGGTACATATTACATTAGATACTCTGTGTTTGGGGAATTTTATCTGAGCCAGGTTTAAGAATGGGTCAATGTACTGTTAACATATGCATCTCTCTGACATTTAAACAATTCCATAATCTTTTTTTTTTTTTTACTTCCTTATCTGTGATTGTTTCATCCATGTGATTAGATGATATTTGTTATCAAATACAGATGATGCATGAACTGAGGAGAGATACAAGTCAGACACTACATAAGGCAGACACAGTTTTATAAGGTAAAAAAAAAAAAATTATTCCCCAATAGTGGGACAACATAATCACTTTTGCAATTATTGCAATCACAGATAACTTTAATAAGCTAAGATCATCTTAAGAAGTTGAAAGATGTCCTAAACCTAGGGAGAGTATATTTTGTGTGATTGTGGAGAACTTTGATGGTCTTCTTAGTTTGTGTGCTTGAAGAGGGAATAAGTGAAATCAGTAATGGCTGGGGAGAGCGGCAAAAGACACAACATTTGTACACTCACTTAGCCCACAAAAATGCAAAGGGAGGAAAGTTACTCCAAACCTAGAACGGTATCACAGAAATTTAAAGGAAAAAATTTGAGGCTGCCAAAGTAGGAAAGGGGAGATTTCCGTAGGGAGGACTTCCTTCTGGCTTGTGGGAGCATTGGGCTGTAGAAGGTTCTCCTCAGCACAGCCCCGACCAACAACTATGCCAGGCAATCCTACTCACACGTTTTACAAGCTCTGCCTTTAGACTACCGAGCTTTGCTGCACCTAGCCTTTTCCTAGCGGAAAACTTTTCCATATACCTGAAGTGATCCTAGACTCTTAAGTCAGAATAAGGCCATGGTACCTCTTCCCATTCTGTTTCCTGCTCCTAAAATAGATGTAAAGATCACAAGGCACAATCTGCTTCCTGGTTATGAGAAGCTGAGCTTATTTAAAAAAGTAATGGGCAAGAAAGTGAAATATTTGAGTATATTGTTGACACAATGATTGCTTGAAGCTTGTAACTGAAAACATGAATGTTAGATATATATGGGTAATTTAGGAAACCAATCCACTCTAACTGATTAGGACAGCCGCTCTGTGGAAATTACAAAGCCCAATACTAATGTACTAAGGAAAAGAAAGCAATCCAGCTTTATTGTTTTCATTTATTTTTTTTAAAGTGGTATTATAATTCTATAAATACAAATTCCTGCCTCCTTCCCTCTCAGTAAGTGAAAGCAAAATTGTACATTAAAAAATAAAAGACCTAGGGATTAAATGGAAACTAAGGTAACTGTTTAAGAAAAAGTTTACAGTTCATCAAATATGAGAGCCTCTTAACATATCTTAGCAAAAGATTCTCAATTATTTCTGAAAAGTGAGTTCTAGATAGTGTTAAAGAGCATCCTGTGACAGAACTACATTTCTAAAATGAGTGTTTTCTGTGTTAGAATAGAAAAGAAACCACTTCTGCAAAATAAACATGAATGCAATTATTAAAAATAAAGTTTCTATATTTCATCTAAAAGGAGGACCAAACAGGCATGTTCATAAATATGAATAATTTTAGTACATTAATTTTTACATAAGCAATTGTAGTTGTTTGAAAAATAGAGTACACGATGAAAATTGTTGTAACAGGGTTGAAATAGTGATAAGTTCACAACATAGTCCCTGTTAAGAACAAGCTATTTCAACACTCTGTTTCAAACTCCTGTGTTAAGAAGACTGTGTGAATTGGAACAAGCAGGTTGCCAGGACAACCATAAAGCCATGGCTGAAATGCAAAGAGTAAATTTATTCATTACCTGGCTGGCTGGAGGATCCTAAAGAAAAACCCAGGCAGAGATACAAGCAGGAACGGCAGGCACTATTAGGCTTAGTTGATCCTAGCCCATGGCAGGCCTCTCGTTTCCACCAGTTTATCAAAAGACTGGTGCATGCATAGTTTACCAATATGCCGTGTGCTTTTTGTGATCTCTGAGCTTTTGATCTCTCTCTCTCCCAGGAGGAGCCTCAAGCACGTCTGTGAGAGTGTGTTATCTTTGCACAGGAACTCTGCTTCTCAAGACTGGCAGAGGATAAAGCAGTAAATAGAGTTTTCTCAACCTGGTACAGGAGTAGGTGTAATAAATGGAATTTTCCCACCCTGGTATTCCCAGCTGCAAGGTCATTTAAACAAAACCACTCCCTCTCTGCCAAATCTTCTGCTTTGAACCCTTTCCTCTAATTAATAATGTTTTTTACCAGCCTAACTTCTATCACAGTGAACAAGCTGTGATCCTAATCTGAAAGAGGATTCTGATGTCTAAGGTGATTGCAAAGGAATTACACAGATACAAATTATGAAAGTTATATGGATGTTGTTTGCATCCCACGAAGTGTAAAATGTAAATACTAATTTTTTTTTTAATTCAGTCAAAAAAGTAATATTTATAAATGATGATAAATGAATTGTAAATTATGTCCTTTGCTAAATGCAGAGGAGAGCAGAGGTGTCTTTAAAAATTAAATAAATAATTAAAACATGGATTCAGTAAGTTCTTCACAGAGGAACTTCTTTATCCCAGTGGACACAGCAACACAAGAGAATGTTTACTAAAGATGATTGTTCATTTAATTTACTAGGACCTTCTAGTGTCCAGTTTACAAATATTGTTAAATAAATTCTCTACATAAATATTAGCATACCATGACAAATTACTTTGTGTTGGTCTTTTCCAATCAAAGGAAGTCTGGCCTTGACTTCCAACATGTACACAGGTGGGTGAAGGGAGACATGATGCACTCATCCAAGATTTTATTTTTCATCTCTTCATCTGTATTGAGTGCTTATATTTGGGTTTCTGAACTAGAGCTAATAATACCATTTTCTCTTTCCATGTTAGCGTGGGTGTTTTTCAGTTCTGAATGTTTAAAATGATGGCAGGTGGCTAAACCAGGTTTGAGCACCTAAATATCAATCCCTTCTGTGATTTTTTCTCTCTCTCTTAACAAAAAAAATCCCATTTAACATGGTTCTAATTTGAAGATATAAATCATTAGGTATAAGAGTGAAAAAAAGAAAAAAACAGAAAACTCCCGAACTCCGGACTCTGTGTTTTCTTCTCCCCAGTCATTCTCTGGAGATGTTCAGTACTCTATTTCATATTATCATGTCATGTCTTTATGCAACACTCACCAAATACTTACTTACTTAGTTATACATAGCACAGCTTGGTTACAGATGAAATTTCTTCCAGTACAGCTCCTATCATATGGAACAGTCTATCTGTTCTTTATGTTTATGTTCTTTATTTTTTTTTAGCTCATCTGTCTCTTAGAAAGAAAAAAGTCCATTTGATGATACTGCTTAATTTCTCTCTTCCTCAATTCCTTTATTATTTATTATTCAGATCTGTTACTGTATTGTTTAATAGTATGAAGTGTCTTTAAATACAAATTTTCTGAAAGGTGCACTACCAAATTTCTATTGTTTATCAGAATAAACGTCTCCTATTTTTATTAACAATAGCTCTGAATGAGAACTTTCTACATTAAAATACTGAAATCATTAAAGCCACTTCATTTAATCTATGGAAACATTTTGTTTAATGCTTTCCAGTTCCTCATAAGTTTTCTGTGTCAATGAATCGAGGTCAAGGAAAATACAAATCTTTCCTCACTCACAGAATATCTCTTACTGATTCCATGCTGCCAGTGAAATTTGCTCTTGGTCTCTCATTTTTTTAGTTGATACAACAATGTTTGTCTTTGAATGATTTATTTCTCTTTTTCCTTTTTTTTTCTTTTTTTTTTTTTTTTTTTTTTTTTTTTTTTTTGAATGATTTATTTTTTTTTTTCTTTTTTTTTTTTTTTTTTTTTTTTTTTTTTTTGTTTGTATACTGAACAACTTTTTTTCTAAAATCATTTCTGTTTATGTTTTCACTTATATTAAAAAGAAGTATTTTGGGCAGTAAGTATGTAATATATGACAGAATAATGGGCCATATTAGAAAAAATAATAATGAAATATTTGTATTATTTGGTACCTCTGCCAAAAGACCTGCATTCTGAACAACAGAGGCTAAAAACCAATTTAATTTTTAAAAGGCAATATATCCCAGCAGATCAAAGCAGTTGAGTAATAAATATGAAAGCACAATAAGCAAACACAGAAAGCCTCATAAATAGAACAGTCTGCTAGTCACCAAGAGGTAGAATAGTGAAAACGCTTCTTTACATTTGGACTGGAAAGTTTCCATAAAGAACATTATTCTTGCACCTCTGAAGACATGGTTTCAACTCTCTGGCTTCAGTTGGATTTGCTCTTGTGGGTCTTAGCATAGACCAAAGGAGAACACACATAAAATTTTAAGTTACAACAATAATTGAAACTTCCTTTAAGGGCTGAACCTTATTTTTAAATGTGATGGTGTTTTGTGAGTGATCCCTGTCCTCATCTACCTAATGAACCTTTAGTTATATTTTCTCTGCTGTTGGCTTGTGGAGGGAAGTGATAGAGTGGCTTTGGTGGGTGCCCGGCTTTTATCCAGGGTCAACCCACTACAAATGGCTATTAAAAAGTTTAGTAGATAAGCCACTAGTTCAGGAAACCTCTAAAGTATGAGTGAAAGCTGGGAAGTTGTCCTGGAAAAGTATGTAAAGAGT
Organism: Daphoenositta chrysoptera; assembly: GCA_013397915.1. Lineage (NCBI taxonomy): Eukaryota > Metazoa > Chordata > Aves > Passeriformes > Daphoenositta > Daphoenositta chrysoptera. Next base: position 83,372 of record VZRO01005203.1, on the reverse strand, counting down.
ACAAATGTCTATACATCTTGATCTAAATGTCTTCCCATAGATCCTTTAATAGTTACTCCAAAAGGATAGACGTGGAACTATATGGGCTGTTGTCCATATGGAACTATATGGTTGTATCCAGAACACTTGTGCTTCAAGAGTGTAATATTTCCATACCTTTACTTATCCTTCCATAATTGTTTCTGTAATTTAGAAATAATCAAACTTTTATCTTTTTAATTAGGATGGCTAGTTTGTAATATTCTTGAATCTCTACCTGGTGTGCTTGATAATTAGATCCTGAATGAATTCATCAGTAGGTTATTAAATCAAGCTGCCTGAAATTTATGTGCTCTTTTCCTCTGCCTGCACTTCTCCTTCTACAATTTCCATGCCTAGCTACACTGTATTTTAGCTCAAACAAAAGACCTGGGAAGAGTATTATGCTCTACCCAGCCTTGTGTGTATTCTGTTAGTTTAGTTAATTTCTTCAAAGACTGATGCAATAGGTTAAAAGACCAAAAAAACCACAACAAAATCTCATGAAGAATGTCAATAGATATTTAGGATGCCAAGAACTTCTGAAACTAAAAAGTAGGGCTTTCAAAATATCAAGTTTTCCATGGTATTACTAATATGTTTTAAGTGGTCTCCATGATGAGAAGAAAGTGAGCTTCTATGATGAATTCTATGGGGTAAGTGTGGTAGAGATGCAGCTTCCTGCTCTTCTCTGTCATGTGACATATGACACAAAGCAGGATATAGATAAATTGTGAGTCATTGTAACCTGAGGCAGTATAAATAGAAAAGCTGTGCTTTAAATTGAATAACTTTTCAAAAGGTGTATGAAGGAAAAGCAGGAGGATTGTATTTGAACATAGTGACAAAGAAGATATAGACTGAGAGCACTCAAAAAAGCAAAACAAGATTTCTGAATTAGCCCACTGCCTCAATGTTAAAGCATGACTCTTACTCCTAGCAATATTTATAATCACATTTTAGTTGTATATTTGCTTTTTTACTACTCACTTTCTTATTTTCCTATTATTAGAATTATATAGTTCCTTTGCTGGAAAAAGAGAAAAGATATCTTTAAGTATAATAGCTTCTTAAAGTGAATTTTGGTGATTACAAAGGTGTAATAGATTTCTTCCTTGGGTATAAAAAATTCAGTAATGTAAGAAAGCCTGCCTTCTGATGCCTGTAACTTGGAATGTTCTGGCCTATAAAAAAACCCCAAGTTATTCTGAAGGGAGGTATTGTCATGTTGCTAGTATGTAGTAGTAAGAAGTAAAGTCTTCAGTGAGGTAGCACCCCAGTGATGAAAGAATAAGCCTGGGGGGGACAACTCATAACTTCATGACCTATTTTCACAGACATCAACATGCATTTGAAGAAATGATTTTCTGCTTGGTGCTGTGCATCTGTTTTAGAGATATGCAAAATGCATCAATGGATTTAAGATCTTTAAGGCACTTAGATTTAAGAACACCTAATTGTTGAATTTCCAACAGGCCAGGTTATTAAACAGATACAGAGTTGCTCCGCTCTATCAGGGCAGGAGGGGGTCTTGATAAACTCAGCCACAAAATTTCAGCTTCTTAAATATGTTTGATTTTCAAAATTTAAATTCTATGATATTGTTAAATGTCTCTCTAAACTTTTGTTGCTAATTTAATCCTAAAACATTTTCTGTTTGCTTAAGTTTGCTATCCACACACCTTTTTCACTTGGTCCTTGGCACCCTATTAGTGAGCATGACACTTTTTTAATGTATTTTTTGGCATAATGCTGAAATTTGCCTCTGCTTAGACCTCGCCTTTGAACACTATGAATAGTTCTGTGCAGGGTGTTTGTGGACCCAAAGGTATATTTTGACCTCTTTGCATGCAAGCAAAGATAGGTGAGTTTTTTGCCAGAAATCAGTCTGAAAATTATTAGTAGAACCAAGGATATAACGGATGAATCTTTCCTGGGTGTTCACCTGTATCATGCTGACATTTTCAAAAATGAGACAAGTGTGATGACATATCAAAACCATTTCGCATCAGCTACTGAAATCTTTGAGTCAGCTGTATATGTTTTAAAGCAGAAAATGACAGAGAACTTTATTAAAAATTTAGATGGATTTGATAGATAGGGATTATTTGGCCCTTTCATTATGTTCCTCAAAGTTCTCTTTGAAGAAACTGTTTCCTTCCTGTCCACCAGACATACCCTGTGCACTGAAAATACATATCACAAGTGAGAACCTTTGCACAGTTCTGACATAAGTCTTGGAGACTGTATCCTGAAGTTTATTTTAGTTCTTTCTTTTAACTCTCAAAGGTTGATATAGCACTCCTAAACATGTTAGACAGAAATTCTGTGGCTACCATTTAATGGTTTCCATTTCTTGTGGGTCACCTCAGAGTTATCCGAGCCTTCTGCCATCTCAAGTCATAAAATACAGCTTTCTCTTCTTTTATGCATGGATCACAAATGTGACCTAGAAAAACAGATATAATACCTGTTAATTTTTTTCTATCTTTTACCCAAGAGTCCATTACACTCTGAAGTAACCTGGCAATGACATATTTGGATCACTGGTCTACCATTTTTCAGTGTTGAAAAAAGTTTATCTATTTTCTATTCATTCATATATTTGTAATTTGTATAGTTGATTAGTGAATGTTTCCAAGTCTCCCAGTTAATTCTTGTAAAATAACTCCTCTATTAGCATGTTGAATGAAATTTTGCACATTTTTTCTTCATGTAGTTGAATTGTTTGCTTGTCAGCTATCATACACAGGTGACATGTGCAGGGAAACATCTTTCTTACCATGATAAGTTAGATGGCCTGTGTAATATGTAAGATGTGTAATATGCTTCCAGGTTAGTGATGATTCAGTATGGGAATCCTGGCTTATTGTAAATATTTATTAATAACACAAGTAAATGTTTTTAAAATATCCTAATTATTATATTTTAAAAAATGGCTGTACATTAAAATCACTCTTATTTAAAACCTATGAAAGGAAAATAGAATTTTCTAAGTGTCTTGCAGGTCAAATGAGCTCTACAATTTTGGTAGGAGCAGGAATTCATTGAATTGAGTCTGAGTGCACTAATGAAAGATTATGAACTTTGTTATTTCTAAGTGCAACCACGTGTTTGCACTGGGTGGGTGCTTGCATGTGGGTGCTTGGAGTGTTATAAATATGAAAATATCCTTTAGTTTTGCAATGTCTCAAATGTAAAAAACATCTATAAGCATCATTTGAAAGGGGATTTGAAAATTTCTGGTGCTGGAGCAAGGAGACAAAAGTAACTATTCTCATTTTGAAAAAAATCCCTCTGATGTAAAAATCTTTGCCTTTCCTGTGCATGGGGAAAATGTCAGTGGCATAGACAAATACATTAGCATTTTTCATCTCATGTTCATTATTTTGAAAGATGCTGCAGTATGTGCATATACCCACCATTCCCACCACTGTTAAAAGTGGCTCGTATAAATATTAGGTAGACACAAAGAAAGAGAGTACAATGCAAATAGCTGAATGAAAATATTTTCAAATTTTGGACTGATCCTCAAAGTGACTTTACAGTCTATGAAATGAATAACACAGATATTACTATTAAGGTAGGGTCAGAACTATACTGGCTTTTCATTTTTCTGGACTTCCTGCTTATGGAATTAAGAGGATGTTTGGCAGAAAAGTTCTGTCTAGGTGCAGTAAATGCCTGTGTAAAAAAATCTACAAAATTAATTATTTACACTTCCATTTTAATCTCTAAGCTTAAAAAAAAAACCAACCCAAAAGTATTTCAATATGTAGTTGGGCACTCATGTTACCTTCACAGAAATATTAAAACAATTTGTAAAGGAGGGCTTCTGAATCCTAGTGAACATAAGGCAGAGCACTGTGAAAATGTGAGAAAATGTTATTGAATCTCATGCTGCCAGTAAAAAGTTTTCTTTAATGTACTATTTTGTTATGAACATTCTACTATGTTTCCATAGTACTGAATGTCCTATTTAACTTAGATGTTTTGATTCACATCTGGTTGTAAGAATACACAGTTACTTTCTGACCAAAATTGATTAAGACTTGATCTAGCCACTCATCCAAGAGGAACAAACCTAAAATAAGGCTAAGTGTACATAGACACCTGCATTCTCCCATGAACTCTCTGAAATCCCTTAATTTGACTTTCACCCATGTGCAGAAATTGAAATCCCTAGCTGAAAATCTGTAACAAGTAGCTACGACCCTGGTCAAGAGCCAAGGTGCTGCCTTTTCATACCATGTGCATATGAAAGCTGGTATTGGAATCCAAACTTTTGGACAAAACTACATGTTCTGTCAACTCTTATTTTTTTCACCACCTTTGTAGAGCATCCATGAAAAGGCTGCATACTGCAGAATGTAGTCACAGCCTTTAGGCTGAGGAAGGTTTCTGGTATTGTGCTGCTCAGACCACAGTTTCCGACCTGCCACTATCCCCTCCCTTCTGTTGGTGTAAGTATTTATAAAGACACAAACTGAACAAATTTGGGGAAATAATCTGAATTCGAATTATCTTTATGAACAAAAAATAATAGTTTAAAAAGCATTCAGAAAATACGCTTGCACTAGTATATGGAGGGCAGGAGTGAGCATTATATAGCCATTTTGTCTTAATGCTGATTTATGCCAATTTGAAGAGATGGGAAAGCTGTATTTTAAATGCAGTTTCATTAAGTGGTAGGAAAAACAAAGGTATCATTCAGCCAGATATTCATTTCCTGTTTCATAGATGAGACAACACTCTTGACTCAAGATCATTATGCATAATGACAATGTCAAAACTTAGTGTCAGTACCACAAAACCACATGCCTGTGAACAGGCTTAACATAAGAAAAAAAAAAAAGAACATCACAAACCCCAACACATTACTTTTAGCCCTAATTGATTGAAGCTGTAGCTTTGCATCATGAAGCACCACAAATGAGCTGGTGAACTATGGCAAGGATAATGACCACTTATACTGAACCTGCTGCTCAGAGAGACAGTGAGTGAAGCAGTCAAAGCCTTTGGGCTCAAAAACGGAAATATTTGTAAAGAATATTAAAGATTTCTTCAGATCAGACTTTTCAGTTTCAAGCAAAAGCTTGATCTAAAATAATACTCATTATTCACCTCTGGTAGCTGTATATTTCTGTGAGTAGCAGTCCTCATCCCAAACTCCAGTGCCTTTAGGACTTCTCCTCAGGTACTGCATTTCCTTTTTTTTATTTACTGATAAATACAAAAATCAGAAACCGCAGCTCTGTTGTAATGTGAAAATAGGAATGATAGACCTTTTGAAAAAGGGTGGGTCAGGATCTCTGTGCCAGGTACACAGTGCTAATCTTTTTTTCTCTGGCAAACCTTCTAGCTGGGTCTGAAGCTATCTTAATGCAGCTGAAAGAAGGTGCATATGGACTTTGCTTGTCTAAGGAAAGCAGCTGTAATGTCACCAATATTTCCAAAGGCTATACTTACGGGTCACTTCACTGAAGACCAATTTTAACATTTAAGATGTCCCTAGCAGCAGTTCACAGCTGTGCTATTATCAAAGCTGGGAGGCTTGAATTAAGTTGTCATCACTGCTGCTTCTTCTGAGAGCTGGCTTGGCCAAGTACAGCATCCATGCTGTTATACCCTTGGGAATATTTTACCACAGCCTAATGAAACACATCATTGCTCTAAGAATATATAATCTTTTCTGGGTTGGAAGTTTGGTACAGAAGAGCCTGGCCACATTATAACCAACATATGTATGTCAGTGTAATGGTTTATTTGGATGCACCTTGAAAACATTATCCTGCATAAGAAAGTATACAGATGCTGGGAAAAACAGTAGTGCTGGCTTTACCTGGAAGTATTTGGTGCATCATGTGTTTTTGTATGACTTTAACAGCTTCATTCTGTTCCTCAGACACTGCTCTCTTTTTTGAGAGCCTAATCCAAAGCCTGCTGAAGCCTCTAGAAATAGGTGTCATTAATCAAAAAAAAATTGTGGATCACATCCTTACTTGAAATTTGTGCAAGATTCAGGATTTTACTCATATGAAACACATACTTGATTAGCATGCATTTTTGTCCTACTTTTCATATAACTGGCACAGCAGTAAGTACATCAAAATGTAGTAAAAAGTCTACTGCATTTCAGTTTTCAGATGTTCCTGATGGTGTGGGTAAACATCACCCAGATAAATGACTGCTAAATTCTTCCTTTGCAGCTCAGCTCAAAAAAATTATGTGTCACTGGCAGAAGATAACAGCAGTTGTCAGTTACTTTTCTTGATTAATTTTGATAGCTTGTGTTATCCTGTCCTCTTTACCTATTACTTACATTCCATATATAGTCTGACATATATTTAACTATACAGCTACAACTCACGACATATTTACATAAATAAGTATGAAAATGTAAAATAACTATTTATAAGTAATAAACCTGGACTCAGCACCTGAAGACTGCACAAGTTATCTCTGAAACATAGTATGTTGTAATGAAATACTTCTTCCACAACATGAAAAATAATCTCTGTTGCTCACAAGAATAAAACCAAAAAACCAAAAAACCAAAAAAAAGAGAGAAAAAAATTACATATTATTCTACTCCTTTTAATCTCAGAATAAGTCTCCTGGACTTTTTCTCACAGAAGAGAAAAAATGCTCCATAGGAGCAGACTGAGTAAATTGGCAGAACTTTGAAACATCACAAAGTGTATCAGTGAATGAATGAGAAACTTCCTCTTGTGTTACTATATGACATATGGACAGTATAGGTGCCTTCTGGATAGTCAAGAGGTAAATTTCAGGTATGCCACATGGACTTTACTTCTTAGAAGTTCTTGATAGAGAAGGATGAAATACTTAGTTTTCCTGCAAAAATAACATGCTCAGGCCAACTTCTTACCATACTTTCTTGTTTTTTTCAGAAATAACAACAATTTTTGTAGAAAATTCCAAAATAATTAATACTATTTTCTTCAATATCTTTTCAATTTTGAGTAATCTTATACTTTACACTTAATTCAGCTTTATATCTTAAAAAAACAGTTGATTTTTCAGGCTCACTCTTTCCCATTTGTTCTTCAATGAGAGTGAGACACCAGTTATGGCTACAGATGTAATTCATAGCATCTGTAGGTGATCTATAATCAGTAAAAACCCAGTTGAAACTTAGTTTTTAGGAGTGTGGACAAGTATGTGCTCCATTTGGCTTCTTTCAAAAATAAGGGGAAGCAATTTGAAAGAAGTGTGATTGTTCTATTTTCTGTTTACTACAGTATATAAATAAAATCTGAAACCTGAAAATATGAAATAAGGAACAAAAAATATATGGCTCCCCAGAAAACTTTTATTGTCAATAGGAGAGATGATCTAGAAACTTGTTTATAATCAAACTTAGATGTGGACTGTGAACGGCAGTACTGGCCATTGCCAACTTTCTTGACATTTGAAAGGTACAGCATTTGGTCTGTCCTCCTCTTTCCCTCCTTTCTAAATTAACTTGCTCTCATAAATTCCTCTAAGACTGAAACATAATCCAAACATGGCTTCAGAACACCTCTTCTTTTTAAGTAGAAATCAAGTACTCAAGACGAGTGAATTTTTCAGTTTTCTTAAAAGAAAGTGAAGAATTTTATGAAAGAATAGTTCAAACATGATAAGGCTGTCTGAATATTTTTATAAACTTTAAAAAATTTAATCACCTGCTGTTTCACTTGCTTCCATTCAATAAATATTGAAACTTGTCAAATGTCTAACAGCTTCAGAGCTTGGCTGGTATAAGATCTCTTCTGTCATGTTTGAAAACAAGGCTTTCTAATTCTTCTTTTATTAACCAGCTGACTTAAAGTATGTATAAAACAACGTTTCTTTCTGTAACCATTTACTGGTTTGCAGTATTACTCATGCATTTTACAGCAAATGTGGTAGGAAAATGTGTAAGGTAGGTAGCTGGGCAGTGTTTATTGTATTGTAATAATTTTTTGTGGTTTATTTTTTTACTAAAAATAACAAGATAGAGATAATTTACTTGTTTGAAAAGGAAAGTGCGTGGGAGGAATAATTCCCACACAGTCCCTTGCTTCTGCATTTTTAAACTTTAATATTACTGTAACAAATTGAGCTGAGGATACTGATATGTAAAAGAAAAATAATTAATGTTCTCCAGAGTTTCAGGTTTGTTTCAAGTATATATCTCCTGGAGGCTTTTCTTGATCTCAGAGGGCTTTAGTGAACCAGAATGAATACAACAGGATCTAAGAAGAAATGTGTTTAATGAACTGCATCACACAAAGAAAAACAGAAGATAAAATGCTATAATGTAATGTCCACAAAATCACTGGCATAAAATTAACAATACGAGATTATCCCTACAGGATATTTTATTGGAACTTTTCCCACATTAGTTCAAGAAGTATTTGTGGAGCTAGTCATGGATCTCTGCTAATCTGGAGAGAAGCCCCAAACATAAAGCAATTTGAGGCATGTTAAAGTAGAGGTGTTATCTTTTGTATCCTAAAAATTTCATTTTGTGCATACAGCTGAGTGTTTTACACTATTATGTAATATGTGCTTAATAAACGCAGTACTATGGAGGTGTGCCTGAATCATAGGTGGGCCCGTATCTGTGGAAATGCATGAGTTTTTCCAGAACATCTTCAAGAATACACATAGTTCCTCATCTGTAATTTGAGATTGCACACAGTCCTCTGCTGAGAGAGACTTCAGAGTTACAGACTCCCAAATTCATATGCTAGGATGTTCATAGCTTGTGAACTTGAATGATGTTATTTTTGTTAGGTATGTAGAGATGCGGTTTGAATGTTTTGATTTTCCCTTCCCAGAATTCCAGAAAACCTGAAGTTGGAAAGCGACTCTGGATGTAATCTGGTCCAAATTCCTGCTTAACCAATCACCTAGAGCCTGTTGCCCAGGACCATGGCCAGGCAGCTTTTGAATATCTCCAACCAGGGAGACTGCACAGCTGCTGTGGGAAACCCGTGCCAGTGCTCAGTAAAAGAAGTGTTTCCTGATGTTTCGTGTTGCGTCCACTGTCTCTGGTCCTGTCACTGCGCACCACAGAAAAAAGCCTGGCCCTGTCTTCTTTACATCCTCCTTTCAGATAGTTGTTCACATTAAAGAGATTCCCCGCTGAGTCTTCTCTTGTCCACAGTCTGAACAGTCCCAGCTCTCTCAGCCTTTCCTTGTAAGTCAGATGCTCCCGCCCCTTAATCATCCCTGGGCCCCTTTGTCTGGCTCCCTTCAATGCCTGTCTTGCACTGACAAACGCTGAGCTGGACACGGTGTACTCCAGATGCAGTCTCACCAGAGCTGAGTAGAAGGGAAAGATATCCTCCCATGACCTACTGGTAACGCTCCTAGTGCAGCTGAGGACTCGTGCTCCACTTGGGAGCCACCACAACCCTCAGTCTTTCCAGGCAAACCTGCTTTCCAGCTGGGTGGCCCCCAGCATATATTTGTGCATGGGGTCATTCCTCCCCAGGTGCAGGACTTTGCAGTTCCTCTTATTGAACTCCATGAGGTTCCTCTCAGCCCATTTCTCCAGCCTGTAGAGATCTCTCTGGATGCAGCACAACTCTCTGGTGTATCAGTCACTCCTTCCAGTTTTGTGTCATCAGCAAACTTCTTGAGGGTACACCCTGTCCCATTATCCAGATCAATAATGACAATATTATGCAGGATTGGACCCAGTATTGACTCTTTAGAACAAGTTCCTAGAAGAGAGAACGGAGGGCTATGAGGACAACAATAGCTATCAGCTGCTCAAGCAAGACAGCTAAGCAGAGGTGAACATAGAAGTCAGGTGCTAAGCTTAGCCATCTAGTGCAAGAGTTGGGATCCCAAGCCTGATATATAATAGCATCTTCAAAGGACCTGTGTCTCTTGTGGGTCATATGTCACATAAACTAGTCCCATGTAATTATTCTAGGGTCAAAAATGGCATGAATTTTCTACTGTTTAGGCATATGAAACACTGTCAGTGTGTCTACCAAGCTATCATTGTTCTGACCTTCCTGGAAGATGTGAAGTTTCTCCACTTTACAGACTGAACTATATGCACACCTAATAAAAATAAACATATAAAATGACATCTTCTATTATTTTTCCTCTATGAAACTTTTTTCTATGTAAGTCACATAGGAACTTTCCCTCTGAATGAAATGTTTATGTTATTATCGGAAGAGATAAAAATGTCTACAGTTTCTCAGAATTACTGTGCATCACATATTCTGCCTTCAAGGCATATTTTCACTTTTCCAATATTGTGCTATGTTACAAAATTTATACATTAATTCCAACATTATTTAATTTGTATTATCCCATCTGGTTTCAGTCTCATTATATATGCCCATTACATTATTTGAATTTCTCCAGCAATTTTGTTCTGACAATTTTGCTGACTAATAAATACGTTAATTTGCCATGAGTCATCATGCTCTTCCTATTATAGATAGCACATTGCTATTAAAACATTGTTATTAAAATCTTCACATGTATAGCTCTTCATTGATGTTTGCTATAAGTTATGCTTAAAATTTTAATATGCTGCCATTCTAGGCTTAAAATTTTTAAATTACCTTACTGTTTGTATAGAAAGATGAATTTGTAGCAATTAATTTCAATTTGGAAAATTGCTGAGTCAAAAAAATGAGAACAATCATGCATAAGAGAGGAAATATCCTATATTAATTCAAGTTACTATTCTGCAACTATGCATCTTAAGTTTCTTTATGTGATTGTGATTTCTCAGCTGTTACTTTGTACCTCTCTTGTATTTGCATAAAGATCATAGTGGAGAGACAGTATCAAGAATGTTAAATGAAGAAAATCAGTAATGCCAAAAATGACCATCAATATATAATCAACAAATTAGAGGTCTGCGCGTAGTGAAAGTGACAGAGGGAAGCAGGCAGAGCTGCAATGTACGCACCAAGGTTATGCTCTGACAAGTGGCACCAACCAGGACTCCCATCAATCAGGTATTCTCAGCAGAAGCTGCAAACACTGAATTCATTTTGTGAAGTGATCACTATTCACTAGGCAGCAGAATGGAATTATTTTCAGACATCAACTCACCTGATCTTTGAACCTAAAACTGCTGTTGTTAATAACACTTGCTCTTGTACTCTGCTAATGCCCAATTGTAGCAGACCCGTTTGAAGTAAATGCTCTGCAAATACTCTGCTGGAAGCAACCTTTGCCCAAAATAGCCTGCAGCCTAATTTGAAATTAATTCAATCAGTTCATATGATAAATGAGATAGAAAGAGAGATCTTAAATGTTACTCTGAAGTAACACATTATTCAAAGCAGTTGAAAGGTAAAACAGAAGTCACTTTAATCTATAAACTTGTTGTGAATAACAGTTATTGAAAGAAAATGTGCAATGGGGTCAGAAAAGTTATGCAAGTCAAACACATAATAAACTGAAAAAAAATCTTTCGATTGGAAACTTTCAGTGAGCTTAGGAATTTGCAGAAATCACTCTAAACTTAATCTAAATGTTTTTAAGATGCAAAAAAAGGTCTGTATAATGAACCCATGACTTTATTTGGTACCTGTGTGGACACTGCTTCTCTGGGGAGCATTTTGTTCAGTCTTTGCTTTCACACTTCTTCCTGAAATGCTTCTACATAGGCCTTTAAGTTGTCTTGGAATCTGAGGAGTTGTAGATCAACATTTGAGTCTGTGTAAGAGTTGCAATGTTCTGACACTCTGGAAATTTTTGAGGTTAAGTAGTAAGTTTTTCATGTCTGGGTTTTGGTTTTTTTTTTTTGGTTTTTTTTTTGTTGGTTGGGGTGTTTGTTTTGGGTTTTGGGTTTTTTTTTTGGGGGGGGACTATTTTTTTTTGTTGTTGTTGTTGTTGGCAAAGACACTTAGATACATCAAGTTTGGTTTTTGACACCAGATGTGAGGTAAAAACATGAATATCTTTGTATGCATGTGTATAAAACTGTGTGTGTATATATATGTTCATATATATGAAGAATAATGGCAGTTTTAAAGACATTTTTGTAGATCCTGCATCTCCTGTTAACATGAAATGAAAAAGACAGAATTGCTTCTTGCAGATTCTCCAAACTATTTCTTTTTTTGGCTCTCTATCTTTAAATTTTCTGTGAAATTTAGTTCAAATTAGAGCATCTCCACTCTCCTTAGGCTAATTGTCTTCAGTAAATAACATCTTAGGAGCAGATAGCAGCTGGGAGAGTGGTTAGGAGTTTTCTTAATCACCAGACAAAAATCCGTCTCTTACAGCTTTGATGCCTGTGGGTAACTGGGAGCTATTTTATTTACATTAAATTTGCATGACTTCCGACTGCCTTTTGCAAGCCCTTTCTTCTCGCAGTCTTTGCTTCTGCTTTCCTCCCAAATTTCATGTAGGTTACCAAGATACAACCATAAGATTTTGCCTGTATCAATTGTCTTCTTGTTACTTCTGAGTCTAGCCATATCTGGATAGTGCAGAGAAACTTCAAGTATCAGAATATTACTAATTATTGAGAAGGAGCAGTGTAAAGATTTTTTGTAAGCGACGTTAATGGCAAAATGAAAACTAACAACTTATGAAACATAGTTGAAGAAAATGAGTGAGTTTTTCTAATGAAAGATCTGAGACCTTTTTCCTTCATCGCCACAGTCTTTCCTTCTCACTGCTTTAGAAAAGCTGAGGGAGGGTACAGAGAATGTTGTTCAAACTGATAGTATACACAGGAAGCAATAGAATTACTAACACCCCATTGTTTTACCACAAGTTGAAAAAATAAGTCTGGTATTTGGTTCAATAATTCATTTTACAAACACTGAGGCAGGCAGACAGACACAGAGGTAAACCACTCCAAAGTCTGAGCTTGGCAGGCCATGATGGCACAGGAATTGGCACTCTGGGTATTTGGTTTGGCTAGGTCCTGCATCCCTAGATGAAGGGGGAGGGATTTCTGCTCTACCCTCACCTCAGGATGTCTTACATGCTATTGTTTCTTTCAAGACTCATATGTGCTAAAGACATGTTCATTGTAGTCTTTCAAATACCCTGTTGGTAAATGACCTTTGCAGTATGGCATATATCCCACTTTTCTGATGCCTATTTCCTAACTAAATTATTTTGTTCTGCACAGCCTATTGTTTCCTTCTTTTCATTTATCTTCAAACCAAATAATAATGTACTTAGAAAAGTGGTATTTTTGAACTGAAAAACAATTAACCTCACATGGGCTTTAGTGCTTGCAGGATAGCAGACATCCTGCTGTATGTCTACAGATGGCTCTCATTTGGATTCACATGCAGCATGCTGGATTTGGACATCCTGCACCCTCTGTTACTGGCTCAGTAAAATTAAAATGGTTGTCTTTCGTGCTGGCACTGGTTACAGCTGTTATGATTGTCAGTGTGTTGAAGAGATTAATGAGAAAAGAGCAGAATACCTATAAATTTAAAAAAACCTGCATGGTCAAAGTTGATAGCTAGATTGTCCTGAACCCCCTCTTCAGGGCAAAAGAAGGGACTTAGACATGTTCTTGCATGGGTGATGTGATCTGTTCACACAGCCACAATGAATTCAGGAGGATTGCTCAAAATGAATGCCACCCCTACATAAAACAAAAGCTGTGCGGATGCTACAAAGCTATCACTACCTCACTGCCATGCAGGAAAAGACTGTACATCACATCTCTTCAGAGGGTGGCAAACCTGCCATTCTAATTTACATTTCTGCCCTTTTCAGGTTTCTGCTGTAGTGCAGTCCACTCCTCGTTACACAGTGCAAGCCAAGGCTCGAAGTGACAACCGTGAACATTGGCATGCCTCAGAGAGGGGGACTGAAGCATGAAAGACAATCAAAATAACTTGCATTTAGAGTGGAACAATTTTTATGTGGCACTGGCGGAAAATGCTGTTAGTGGAGACTGAAATCAGGCATAGATTCAGTATCTGTTTGTACGTTTGTTTTAAGTCAGCAAAAAAAGTAAAATAGAAGTTTTTCTAAGGAAAAAACATTTATTTTCTTCTTACGTTAAAATATTTCATTTCTGAGGCATAAAATTTATTTAGCATTCAACGATTGAAATAATTAGTATTTTAATTTTGATTAACCATTTAGGTATTTCAGATTTACATGTGTTCATTAGAAAATAAGAAGACAATATGTCTAAACATCTCTAAAATAATCCAAGGGTGCCCTGAAATTTCCAGTGGTTTTTTTTTTTTTTTTATTTCTTTGACCAGTACTTTGAAAATGTACATTTCAGTCTTCCTCCCCTCTTCCCCGTTTCTGTAAACTTCTTGTTTTTTTGAAAAAAAACCCAAACAGTCTATTTTTACTACTAATAGCTTTGGTGAATTAATAACAGGACTGAAATATCAACAGTGGTAGAGAGAGAGCAAGGTTAGTATATTAATATTGTAAAATCTCTTTCATCATCAAACTGCCAAAGACTTAATTAGTTTTTATAGAACAATGTTCAGGCCAGAAGTTAATCTTCACCCTCTTTGACTCAAGCACAGTGGGAAATTATTACTGCCTGGTCCATCTAAACAGAGCACCTAAAGCCATCAGTCTCTAGTTCAGAGCAGGGGCAGCCATAGGACGTTCCTCAGAAGTCCTGTGCTGACATCTGCCTCAGCTTCTCCTTCATGCTGATTTCACCCTGTTCCTGTCAGAATTTTATTTTTTGCAATTGTGCAAATGCAACTTCTTTTTCAAAAGGTCATAGCAAATAATATCTGCTTACCGGTGTTATCAGCCATTTAGGAGTATGTAATTAGTCATGATGCATATCAAAACCAAAATAAGCTCAGCTGTTTCCAGTATGAGATAAAATAACTGTTCCATGTGTGCAAAAGAGTCCTAGAGATTCACAAAAATCATACATCTTTTAAATTTGTCAAACTTACACCATGATAGGTATTTTTTTTTTTTTAATGGAGGAAATAGTCCTCTAATAGATGCCTCTTTTGCCAAAAATTCTACACAGCAAAATATGTCTTGGAACAATTCCCTAGAGAAATATTTGTGTTTACCTGAGAGCCCAGTGAAACCTCAATAATTGCAGAATGTGATTCCCTACCTCCATTTTGTTGTAGATATTCTTTCCAGTGACAGAATGTTGCTTGCCTTTATCCAAATGAAAAGTCTACTGGATAGTTCCACAAAGATCACAAAATTCCAAAATCTACCATCCAGTTGGAGATTTGGGAGAGGCCTTTATTTCCCTTTTCCACAGCCCCAGCTTGCTACTGGTCAAATATATGCCCCTCAGATATATCCATTGGTCAGAAAAATCTCTTTTAAATTTTTAGACCAGACACTAAAATGATACTCCCTACCTTTTCCCTCCGTGTTAACATGAAGGCAAAACTGCAATTAAGACTTGTCAGGTTCTACCTTTCAAGCATCTGTTATTAAGCTGGGAACAAACAGGCCTATTTTCTATTCACCTAGCAATTGCAGCCAGCAGTCAGGGTTCATGCTATTAGATCAATTGCCTGCAGCTTGTCACCTGCTCAGAGTTTAAATGAGCACAGCTGTCTGTCTCAAAAGGATCTTAAAGATATTTTGCTCGCCTCTTCTTCTGGTAAGCCACTATACTTCCATTTTTTTATTATAGTAGAGCATTTGACTTATTCTTTTTGTCCTGTTTTTTCTCTGGCCTTGGTAAAATTAGTCTGCAGTCTTTCTAGACACATGTAGGTCAGAACATTGAGGAACAAGAACTCAATATTCATTCAGCAATCAGGTTCCTACTTGCCCTTCCTATCATGTTTTATCATACTTCAGCTTATGCACTGAGACAAAATATTATATAGTGGATAAATTGAAGCATGCACATAACACCATGCACAAGATGATGCTCTGTCTTCCCCCCCACCATCTCATCTTCATTTTGTCCCTGTGCATGTTCCCAGCACACCCCACACACAAAACAAAGCCTCCTCAGTTAGGTTCAGTAAGACATCTGTAAAACTGTATCAGCCATTGCTGCCCTCTCTTGAACTTTGAAGGCTGTTCTGGTGTTATTAAAGGGGGAATTTGAAAAAAGGCTGTGAGCTTTTATAGAAATATAAAAGTGCTTGAAAATTATGCCTTATTTCAGTTCTTTGAAAAACCCTTTGCTTATCCATAGACTCCTAGGTATTTCTCAGCTTTTGTTTTTATGTTTTATTGTAAAACTAATGGTAACATTTTTTTACAAAATACATGTTAATGCTGTTTATTGAACTTACTATCACAAGACAAGTATTTATTTTATTTTTTATAAACTTTTTTTCACTTTTTATTCCTATACAATATGCTATCCTATACAATTATTTCCTTTTTATTCCTTTTCGTATTCTCATAAACCAAATGGGTTATAGCATAATAGCTTTTTCCATATTCCTCCTTGCAAAATGAAATATATTAAATTATTTCCACTTTAAGTTAAATCACAGCTCAGCAGATTTTTGATCTCTTGGTTTTTAGCTTTTGCTGTCATTTGTTGATTGATAAAGAACATTTCTCAGTTTATGGGATTTCTTCAATTCACATCCTTTGAGTCAGACCAAGACGTAAGTGGAAGCGCTCCAGTTAATATCAATATTAATATTAAACTACTCTGCTTATGATGTAGATGCAAACACAAAGACATCTTTGAGGACAGAAGTAAGAAAAACCTTGAGACATTTGTCTCTTTTTGAGCATCTAATACAAAAAATATATGTAGCAGACTTAAAGCTCTCCAAAGTTCTGATACAAGTGCAGTTATGTTGAGCTCCTTCCTGTGTTCAGGCTCTTAGCTGAACTAGCTACAGCTTAGTCTAGAGGTGAATAGAAATTGCCCTCCTGTACAGCTGTCCAGCCTTTTAGGCTAAAATGGCACCTTTATTTTTACTTTTCCAACAATTTTTTCACTTTGTTGTACATAACTTTGTCCAATACTACATGGAAGATGTAATGCCCTCCAACCTTATGTAATGATGGTGTCTTTCCTCAAAAGTAAATTGATTTCCATCTTTGCAAAACTGACTCATTTTAAAGTGTCTCAGTTCCAAAGGGAACATGATTGTGCACTGTGAAACAAGTCCTTTTGGGTTTTTTGCCATTACTGGTATTGTTTTATTTCTTCCTTTGCACTCAGTGGACTAATGGAACTCACCTGTACTGTACTTTGTACCAAAATCCTGTTTTCATTTGATAAAATTGGGTTTCTAACATTTCCCTTTGCAACACCCACCTTAAAAACACCAGCTAATTTGAAGAAATTATATTTTCTCAGAATCTGAAACAATCTAAACCAGTATTTTTGATAAGTGTGAACAACCTTCACAGGAACTACTAAGCTTATAATTGTTTATAATTGTTAATTATAATGTTTGCTGTAAGAACAAGCAGATATGTATGCTTACTTCCTGATATTTTGTGTAACAAGTCTATGATATAGTATGGTCTTCTGACTACAAAAATACATAACTTGATGGAGACCATAAAGATATACTCTTATTACTGCAATGTATTTTATTACAAAAAATGTATTAGAGGAACTAGTTTTTAGTCACTGCTAGTCTTTAACCAGATTAAAAGAACTGTACAACATTTTTATGGTATCACTACTATTGAAAAAAGGCACTGCCACTGACACTTCCCACGTGTTTGACTTCTGCCTACTGCAGTCTACGGAATTTCTGATGGTTGTGTACCAGCAGAATACCTCATAGTCAACTTTTGCACTTTGTTTCATTTTTTATTTAAAGCAAAGAACCTAACACTATAAAAATCTGTCTAAGGGAAAGCAAGAGAGAGATTTGATGATTTATTTTCTTGCACCACGGTGTTCATAGGGTATTTGCTTGCACTTTACTTTCCTTCTACATTGTCAAAGATTCAATGATATTTAAATGTGCATCAGATCCAGAGATCCTGATTCAACTTCAGACATAAACCTACATTTCATGGTATCTTTTTCTTTCTTAGAAAAAGAGTAACATCACACCAAGGTATCTTCTTTGTTTGTAGGAGACTTGGAATCTCCGTCTCACAAAGGACATGGGATATGGGAATGCTGACTTTACATCATGGTTTCTCCTTGCCAAATGTTAAAAATGCTGATGCTAGCATCACTCCTTCTGGGATCTTTGCAGGTTTGATTCTCGTCATTTTTAAAGTGGATATGCTGGAAAAAACCCTGTCTGTATACATATTCCCAGCCAGGCAAAATTAATGCACTTTTCCTTAGAGGACTACCTCAGGTATTTTGAACAAATTTGAAGTGTAGATTTTGCTTACAATATGTAAAGTCTGAATTCAATGCAACTTTCATTGGTGTTAGTCATCCCTTACTTCGACTGAAGTCCTCTTGGACATTGCGGGTTTTTGCAATGGCTGTGCCTTTATGTAAAGGATACCATGAATCCTACAATTTCTTTCAGTAAGGTGTCTACATGTAAATAGAACATTTTAAAGAAAATTAAACTGTAGATTTATGGTGCTTATTATCTGGGAAACTTCTCTATTTTTTATACTTTATTGGTGTTGTTGATATGAAAGGAAAACGTTTTTATTTTTGCATATTTAAGAAAACAAACACAGGCCATGGGTGTGTTTATTGTAGTTTCTTTTAAAATTTTCTTTCTTATTCATATTTTTATCTCCAAGGCTACAAAAAGTAATCTTAACAAGTTTCTGGCACAATTTCATCCTTGTGATAGAAAGCATATTTTCATACAAACAGCAGATTCCTAGGATACACTTTCTTTTTGGTGTTTAAGCAGACTTTTTTTGTGGTTGGAAGCAGCTTTCCAAAGTAAACAAATCATAAAAATGGTAACTAGTACCTTGAGTTTCCTTTTTTGAATTCCATCAATTGTATGCTAAGTCTATGTCTCAGATGGAAAGACAGACAGACAGACTCAGAGGCTTGCATTTTTTTTCATAACTGAAAAGAAATACTCTGTCTTATTTTAAATTGTGGGGATGTGAAGGGCTACAAAGATTTATAACATGTCAGTATCTCTTTCATGCACCTACTATAAGCTTTTAGTTCTGTTACTGTTTTCTAATCTAATCAGGTTAAAAGCAATTTTATACCTTTTGCTTTGGTGTGTATCAGGGACACACTGGCTCATTTCTACTTACAAAGACAGGAGTCCTTTGGTAAATGGTCTATGCTCAGATCCAGTGATTGTTTTCAATTTCCTCTATTCATAGGACACACACTGCAAAATTTCTTCCTTTCCGAACTTGAATTCTCATCATTCTTTGGAAATGTGTCTCCTCTTTGCTGAAATATCACTTGACACAGAAGTGAATCTCTAGTTAAAAAATAAAATTGTATTAACAAACAGAGAAACCTTATACAACTTCCTGAACAAAGGAAGGAGTGTGAAGAGGAGAAGGATGTTTAGAAATTATCTGTGCAAATATCATGACCAAATGTCATGGAAAGGCTGAGGGTGTTGTCTACCTAGACTTCAGTAAACCGTTTGACACCATCTCCCACAGAATTCTCCTGGAGGAACTGGAAGTTTATGGTATGGATGGATGTACTCTTCACTGGATGAAAAACTAGCTGGGTGGCAGGGTACAGAGAGTGGTAATGAATGGAACTGCATCCCATTGGTGTCCAGTCACTAGTGGTGCTCCCCAAGGCTTCCTTTTGGGGCTATCAATGCTTTGGAGGCAGGGATTGAGGGTATCCTCAGGAAGTTCACAAATGACACCAAATGGAGCTGCTGGAGGGTAGGAAGGCTCTGCAGAGGAATCTGGACAGGCTGGATTAATGGGCCAAGGCTAAACTGTATGAAGTTCAACGAGGCCAAGTGCCAGTTCCTACACTTGAGTCACAACACCCCCAGGCAATGCTACAGGCTGGGGGGACAGCGGCTGGAAAATTGTCCAAAGGAAAGGGACCTGGGGGTGCTGGTTGGCAGTGGCTGAACATGAGCCAGCGTGTGCCCAGGTGGCATCCTGGCTTGTATCAGGAGTAGTCTGGCCAGCAGGGCCAGGGCAGTGACTGTCCCCCTGTACTTGGCACTGGTGAGGCCACACCTCAAATGCTGTGTCCAGTTCTGGGCCCCTCATTTGAAAACACATGTTGAGGTACTGGAGCATGTCCAGAGAAGGGCAACAGAGCTGGTGAAGGGTCTGGAGCACAAATCCTATGAAAATCGAGCTGAAGGAGCTGGAGTTGTTTAGTCTGGAGAAGAGGAGGCTCAGGGGCAACATTATCACTCTTTAAAATGATGTGAAAGGAGATTATAACCAGGTGGGAGTCGGTCTCTTCTGCCATGTCTCAAGTGAAAGGATGAGACGAGATGGACTCAAGCTAAACCAGGGCATGTTCAGATTAGATATTAGAAAAGTATTTTTCACTATAGGAGTGGTTAGGTGTAGCAATGGGGAACAAAGCCAACAGACCCCCTCGTATGTCCAAAGAAGACCCATTTATTGTCAGGAACCACACCCTCCTTACACCCCTCATTCCCACCGCACAAAACCGAAACCAAACCGAACCTCACCAGAGCCCAGCGGCAGAAGGGCACCCATTGGCTGGCTCGGCTGCGGTGCTGCTGCCCACGTGTCCCATCACCCAATCAGCTCCCCGCTCATGTGCTGGCCACGTGTTCCTCCAGCCAATCACAGGCTCACTTCCAGCTGTCACTCAACCGGCTCCCTCCTCACTCCGAACTGCCTCTCACCCCTCAACCAGCGCCTGCCCACCCGGCCTGCAGCTGGGCCCTTCCCACAGGGCCTGCTGGTGAGCGTAAGATTTAACAACTCTAACAAAGACAATCCCATATCCTACAGTTAGGCACTGGAATAAGTTCCCCAGAGAGGTGATAGAGTCACTGTCTCTGGGAGTGTTAAAGAGGCCTCTGGATGTGGTACTTGGGTATATGGTTTAGGAGTGATTTTGGTGGTTCTAGGTTGAAATTGGAATAGATTATCTTGGTGATCTTTTCCAGTTTGATGATTCTGTGATGCTGTTAAACCTGCAGAGACCATTCAGAGAAAAAAAATTTAAAAAGCAGAAAAATTTTACAAGCAGTCTGGTAACCTGTTTGACAGATTATCTACTTTTATATGAGTAAAAAGTAAACTGGACATGAAATGTAAAGACAGGACTTTGGAGACACAGTTCATGTCTTTAAATAATGCTGCAGTGAACTGCCAGGTTGCTCAGGACTGGCTCAAGTACAACTCTCAAGTTTGAATATATTAAGTAATCAGTCACAAGGACCTGTGTGACTAATATTTTCTCTTATAAAATTTAGGAACACAAACCTGATTTGTAATGAAATGTGATGAAGTGGGACTTTTCTTGGAACTTTGTTTTGTCCCTGGATAGATCAGGAGTAGACAGGAAATTAGATGTTTCTGATTAAAGGAAAAACCAATTTGATGACCATAACCACAAAAATCCCTGTCATATCTATTCTGTGCATATTAAAGGCACTTAGGACAAANAAAAAAAAAAAAAGTATTTTCTAATTGGTTTTCTAAATAACTAACTTGCAGAACAGAGGTAGAGGAAACACTGACTAGAAAAGACCAGACCAAATGATTACCAAAAGTATCTTGGGGCCTTTGTCCATAATCATGATGGATTTCCTCAGATTTCTTCTGTTAAACCTAACAGGCCATTTTTCTTTGTTTGAATAAATTACCTCTTGACATGGCAAGTGTGTTTCTATTAATGTCCTTAAATTTAGTTTCTGCTAGATATGCAGATGTACTCACACTTTCAAAAGAGTTGAAACTTACGTGTCAACATGGTGACTCTGACCTTTGATTTGTTAGCAGTATTAATACTATACTATTAATTAAGCTGTTTGACTTTGAAACTCAGGAATCTAATGGGTATTTAAGCTAGTACTTCTTGTCTTCCAAAAGCAGGCTTGCTTTCTGCTTCTGGAAACTGAGTTTGTTTCCAGGCAAGGACATCTTTTTCTAATACTTAAAAGACAAAATAAAACGTACTGAAGTAATAGGGAAGAGCTTTCATGAGGAAGGAACGGAAATAGGCTGGAAAAATCAGGTCATGGTAGTAGTGGGAGCTTCTGGTATATGGTAGTTACCAGAAGGGTTGTTGCACTTCATCTCACCTAAGTTCAGATGAATAGTACTTTTATAGTGTTTTAGAATTCCAAAAATAAAAGTAATATATAATTACTTTTCATTCAGTTCAATCTTCAGAAAAATAAAGAGCAGAGTAAATATCAGATAAGAATCTTCCCTCTCCCCAATTCCTCTGACTTTTATTAAAATAAATGTTAGTTTAATGAATTTATTTTGAGCATTACTCACTTCTATGTAAAGATACTCTTTCCAGCAGTTTTCAGTAGGTGTCCTGTCTGACATTTCTGTGCAGTGTCTCCCAGAAATAATAAAATCTCTTCCGTGCCTGTAGGCTCCATTATCTACCTTACTTTCCCCCTCACTTAGAATAACTACCTTGAGTGACTCACGAGGTCTTAATAACACTGAAAGTTAAGAGAGCCCATATTAAAATGTTGTGACCCTCAACTTCTCTGCTTGGCCATGTGACAGGAATAATAGTCAGTTACATGGAAAGAATTACGACTGATTTTCATCTCCTGCTAGCTCAGATTTGATTTCAGAAAGGCTGAAAAGTTAGGGCCAAAACCAAACCTTGGCTCATATCCTCTCCTGACATGATGCTTTGCTTGAGGAGAAAGAGTAGTCCTGTTCAAATTCAGCTGGACTTTACAGCAAATCCTGAGCAGATTCCTAGGTCACTGGCAGGGAAAGACACCTGACTGCTGGAGGACTGCACCAGAGCATGTTCTGGGTGGCAACACTGCTGGCCAGGAGGCAGATACCACACTGACAGGTAGGTAGGTGCCTCCAGCAGCCAGCAGCAGGGAGGGATGGCCACAGCTCACTGATGTGCAGTGCGATGGCATGGATGCACCTTATTGGGAGCCGCTAACACAGATCCCCACATCCCCAAGTTTGGGAATCTATTTATGCCAGATTTCCTTGAAATAGGGGTGAGAATCAATTTAGTGTCTCCTTAACATGTCTCGTGCATCAGAGAGAACAGAAGTGTCGGATGTAGTCCTGGTTTTGGCTGGATAAAGTTCATTTCCTTCCTACAGCTATAATAATAATAATAGCAGTACGTATTACCTTTCTTCCTACTTCCTTGTACCTGGTACAGTGCTGTGTTTTGAAATTAGTTGAGAATAATGTTGATAACTCAGTGATGCTTTGGTCATTGCTAAGTAGTGCTTACTCTAAGTCAAGGACTTTTCAGTTTCTCATGTTTTGCAGTGAGCAGGTGCTCAAGAAGCTGCGAGGGAGCATGGCCAGGACAGCTGAACTCAACTGAACAAAGGGATATTCCAGACCAAAAATTACCATGCTCTGTATATAAATTGGGAAAGCTCTTTGGGAGGGGCCAATTGCTGCTCGGCACTGGCTGGCACTGGCTGAGTCAGTGGGTGATGAGCAGTTGTTTTGTGCATCACCTCTGTCTCTCACTCTCTCTCTCTCCCCCATATTATTGAAATATTTTGGAGTTTTTTAATTATTAAACTCGTCTTACTTCAACACAAATGTTGTCTTAGTTGCCAGCTGGGGTTAAACAACAACAGGTAGATGCAGATACAGTGAAGTTATCTCTGCCAACAGATTAATAATTTCCCCAATGACATTAAGAAAACTCAGTCCAATATGCATATATTGTATTGCTTTCAGTTTGTAATTAAACAATGTCATTTCGATTGCCACTTTTCTCTGAGATAAGCATTTTTTTCCAATTCACTGCAGGTTTAACACTATGGAGACTCCTTAAAATAGAAGCATTTGCTTAGTTTTTGGTGAAAATTACCTGCATTCTAAAATACCTTGATATTGTGGAAATTAGGTTTCTGAGACCAGAAAATAAGAGTGTATGCAGAGGGGATTTTTCTCAGGCAGATCATTAGTATAGAGTTGTTCTGCAAGGTACAATATATGGTAATAACCAGTCTCCAGAGCTTTACCTTATTTAAATTGGTCACCTACTAAAGGGCCTGGGCTGGATTTGTGGAGCATATTAGGTGAATAACACAGTATTGCTTTATGGCAAATGCATTTTTTAGCTGCTATAGGGTATATTACATATAATTCTTTGGTGTTGACTTATGGGCTTGACAACACACATCAGGCTGTTTAAATCATTAGAGTGTTATTTTTCTTCCCCGGAGGAATCATAATGGGAAGCCCTGCTAACCTGTCAGCTCTACTTTGCTCTCCTTGCCCCCTTTGTTGTATGAAACCTTAAATATGTAGGTGGGATTCCTGGAGCTTGGCTGGTTTCAGAGCAGCCTGGGGACTGATTTGGTTGAGCTGCCCAAAGCCTGTAAATTCTGGACAATTGGATGGAAACAGGAGGCTGAGTTCAAGGGTAGAAAGCTGGGTGAAATAGTCTGATGATGTGTGTATCCAAGGCTTTCAGGTGGAATGTTTTCCCTCTCAGTCATAAAAAGTAAGGGGAGGTGTGATGTCTCAATGTTACATCTGTTAAAAAAAAAAAAAAGGGAGAAAGGGGTAACTCCAGTTTGGGAGGAGAACTTAGACTGAATTGGGTATTGTTGCAGTGGAGGTTGAGTTATGGGATCCTGCCAAGGGAGGGGGAAATTTTTTGCATCACCATAATGCTATTCATAACTGTAAGGATAAGCCTTATCCTTATGTTAAGACTGGGAAGGCTGAAGAAAACTGTGGAGAGTACTGGCGTCAGAAGGCAATGAGATAAAAAAGGAAAATCCAGAATCACATAAAATGAGGTAAGATCCAGGGCTTTCCTGGAAAATAGAAACACCACTAAACATACACATTCAGAAGTATTGGAGCAAGAAACCCTTGAGACTATAAATATGTTTTAAAATCCGCCAACTTGTACTATAAAAACAGCATAAAAATACTGGATTTTGCTGTTTATATAAACTATGAGTTCGAGTCTGTTGTCAGATTTTATCTGAGGAGATGACACTGGACACTTTTATTTCAGTCTATTATTCATATTGAAACATAAAACAACTTAAAGAGTCAAAAGATGAACAAAGCACAGAAAAGAAAACTGCTTTCCAGTGACATCTCTTTAATCTCATTCCCTACAGACTATTTTTCACTTTGCCTGGAATAGGTTAAAATAGAAAAAAACTCTAAACCCTTAAAAATTTTTACAATTTTTAAAGTTTGTCTTGTTCCTCAGGGTTTAAATTTGAGAGTTATGATTTTTTTTCCTTGCCATCATTAAAACAAATAATATGGAAGATGGATATATTTTGCTTGTTTCTTTGATTTTTCTTTAGGGTACTGAGCACAGTATTCTGAATGCTTTCTAAATTGCTTTTCCCTTTTGTGTTTTGTTTTTATTTTTTCCCTTGCTTTTTTTATGTGTGCTGCTCTGTAAATTTTGCTAAATATTACTAGATTCTAAAAGATTCCTGAGAGACAGAACTAAACGTAATTTTTTTCCAAGTTCTTCTAAGGAGGAACAAAATAATAAAATTCAGTGACTCCAGATGTCAGTCATTTTTCAGATGTAAGAAATCGTCATTTCCTCATGCAACAGGCTTGGAATAGCATTCTGCAAAGGGTGATGTCCTGTTCAGAGAGACTTTCTTCTATTGTTTGAAAGGCCTGATTTGCCTGATGAGTGAAACTGTGAACTGCTGTTTTTGTCTAGGCTTACACATCTGATGGGTAGCCCAGTCATCTTTAAATGCTGATGATAAAAGACATGTTGAACTTCCCTCAGCACTGTGAGATGTGTCAAATTTGAATTTCACAAACACCATTCATAACTTTAGAATCCTATGTTGCTGAAGAGTAATGAAATTTTGTGACTTTATGTGGATGATTTTAAAGTATGTTACCAAGTTCATTATGAAATTAATTTAAAATGAGCCTAGATCTTAGGGAAAGTTGAATCAACTTTTTTGCAATGCTACTTGAGGACTTTAAAAGGAATCCTGATTTCAAATGAGCTAAATAGATGTTTTCAAAATTGCCTGTCTTTCCTGAGCATGGAAGCCTTTAAAATATTTAGTAAGAAATGTAGTTTTCAAACCCCTTGAAATTAGCACAAGAACTGCTCTTGAAGACTATTTCATATAGTTATATTTTAGTTTTTTTCTTATTTAATCAACCATATATACACAACGGAGATTACTTATCCTGTGCTTTCCCTCAGTTTTTGTGTTCAGACGCTGATTCTTACTGTCTACTTTCATACATGCAAATCCATACTCAAACAGATGATGTCTGACGAAACGGATTTAAATGAAATCATTCCCTTGCATATTTATTTCTATCAATATTAAAGCTAGATATTTTCAGGATAGAATTTCCCATTTCATACCTAGCATGTCCAAATTATCATTTGTGCATATTTCTGCAATTCTGGGAACCAGCCAGAATTTGAAATATCCTGTACATTTTTCTGCCAAATTTTGCTGAGTCTGGAGCTCTGTATGAACTTGGGATAAATTTAATATTTAGGGATTTAATCAAACCAGGCCCAATATTGCAGCTTTTTGATAAATACTATGTAGTTATTAGTTATCCTGCTGTAGAGTAAGAAAAATTACTTCTTACAAGTAAGGTGCAAACAGATTACTGGTGAAGTCTCTGTGACAATATATGCTGGTCAGTATATTGTACTGTAGTATCACAAAAGTTTTCACGGTGTTTTACTTAGCTTTTGCTGTCAAAGATGTTCATTGTAATCAATGCTTCCAGATCCATTTGTATAGGCAGGTGAATTGTGCTAATTAATGACACATTTTCTGTAGTGATTTGTTTATAACTATGTAGATGGAGAGTCTCAGCAATGAAAGAAGTGAGAAATGCATGGGAAAACAGAGAAAGTTATGTTTGCCATCATCGCAGACCTGGAAGGATGATCTTTGTGGGGTTCCCACAAGCAACCAAGAGTAACCCCCTTCTAAGGGCTTGGCTGCTGATGCTCAAGATCAAGTTTGCTATCACGTAACTTTGGATCTGACCACAAGAAAACCTCAGGGGTAGTGGAAAGAAGTGGGGGCAGAAGGATGAGTTACATCCTTGATTTCTGCCTGAGCTACATTGCAGCTCTGCCTGTGCCAGTCCCTGTGTCTTTAAACTCTCTGGCCTGACACACCCATCCTTCCTGGACCGACTCCCTGACTTCACCTGGGACCTCCATCATTGCTTTGGACCTCTGTCTGTCTAGGCTGTGACCAACTCTGGTCATCATCACCAGATCTACTCTGCCCTCCTCCTCTTGAAAGCTACCAGGTCTTCCTATAGAAATTTTATAATTATTATGCATTCTGAGGGTCTGTCATGACTCTGGTTTGGATCTGGATTTATGTGAATATGGTAGTAGACAGATAATATTAGAGAGTTTTGGAATAAGGTAGTGAAATTGGCCCTTAGTCTTCTTCAGGTTATTATATCCAAACCAGAGTCCATATTGACCACATTCTCCACTGATTTGTTACATTAAATTTTGACATCCTAGGTTGCTCAGAGGTGAGGTACTTTAAGTATCATTCTTGATAGTACAATAAGAACATGTTCTGTTGGTTTGCGATGGCTGTAGCCTGGTACGTCCAAAAAGCATTCCTAGGAGGGCCTCACACACAATTGCCAGGTAAAATTGCAGGCAGGTTGACTTCATTATCCACCAATTTGTTGCATTTAAATTGCAAAGTTAAGACAAGCCCTAGCCCTGAGGCCTTGTATAACTTCTGTACCTTACAGAGCCTTTGGCCTGTTCTCAGCAATGACAATAATGTATTTACTGGGTTACAGGACTGTATAGCCTTAAATCGAAGCAAAAAATATGCATTAAAATCGAAGTATCTAAGGAAGGCAGATGTATCTAGAGGGAAGAGTCTTTTATTCGGGTTTACTCTTATCTCATGCTTTGCTTCTCAAGAGGAAATGTGCTGTTAGTACTAGACAGTTAGATAATTCTTTCTGACCACTTAGATTCTTCTAGAAGGTTGTGGAGATCCAGGCTATTTGCTACCCATCTGTGAAAGGTTGAGGGAAGATGGAAAAATGATGTATGTACTGGTTTTTCAGATTAGCTGATTCCTCTGTCAACCAGCATGAATGATGATGATTGTCTCCATGAGAAGGTAGGACTCCAGTGCCTGAGAAGGACCCATGGCACAGGCAGTTTTTTCTTCCATTTTCTTTACAGGAGGAGATAGTGATAGGATGTGATAAACGTTTATGCTATATGAAAGGCAGAAAAGAAAGCCTTTTGTTTATCCACTTCTGACTGTCATTTTCCTATTCTTGGTTTCCCTTTTCAGAGCACAACTGGGCTTGGGCTAGAAAGGAGGAGAAAAGGAAAGAAAACCACTGCAGGAGGAATCCTTGCAAGATGATCCTTTTCACTATTACACTTACTTTCTGTGAAATACCACGTGATTTTGTTTTGAAAAATGAATGTTAAAGGCCAGAAACTCAATTCATAAATCTCATAAACATTTCAGCAAATGTATCCAAGTTGGCAATACTGGAATATTTCTGAGACATTATATAAGTCAAAAGACAAAAAAAAAGCAAACTGCCAACAAAACCTCCCAGTGATCTGATATTTTTACTGTCTACACTTGCCAATAACCTCTGTATTTTCTCCTGTTCCATTTCAGTCCAAGCTCACAAGAAGACAAGCTGTGGTCATTGCTTGGATGATGGGGCTGTGGAGATAGGAATATTCCCAAAATTCACAGTCTATCAGTGGGCAGTTCTGAAGCTGTTACTGCATCATTAGAACTTGCCATATGTTGATATGTCTGGAATTTGGACCGTTAATCACTGGAATTGCTGATAACATTTCACCTTGGAACTATTCTAACATGTATGCCTTTTGCAATAAAACAACCCTTTCAATTAGCTTCTTGAATTGTACTGCCACCCTTCCAGAGTAAGCAGTCAATTTTTCTAGCAATTGTACTGTCAAGGCCATAAAAACAGAGGAGAAGAGGTGCCATCGTTTCAGCTAACACATAATAATATACAACTGCAATAACTTAGTTTCCCTTTTGACTATGCCAGTATTGATCAGTTGTGGTGGAATAACCTTTTGTAGCACCAGAATCCTCATAAATGGTAATCAGATGTTTAAAGAGACTCAGTGAAAAAAATATACCATGGAAGAGTGAAGAATGGGGAAAGTGAAGAAGTTTAGGAGTTGTGATAAAAGTATAATCTTGACTTTTTGACGGCAAGATATGTACCACATTCAGATTTTCAAGCCTGTCTGGCAGAATTGATGGTGGAACTGTCACAGGAGCTGCAGAATGTGCAGAGGTGCTACATGGAAATCCTGGCATCAGTGGGAAAAACTTCATGCTCTTACTGCTTCAGGAATCTCACAGATGAAAGCTAGGAGTAAACTAAGCTCAAGATGTGAAAACCTAATTCATGATGCTTCCATGTGAAGCAGTCATTTTTTCTTTAAAAGCCCTGTTGAATGTGGTACAGTTATTCAGTTTTGCAGATTGTTTTAGGAGAACTAATGTTCGAGAGAGGGGATGGGAATTATCTTCTTGTTAGCCAAAGAAGATTAGTCAGGGGTGTCAGGAATATATAAACTAAAGCAGAATGAAAGAAGAAAAAGGAAGAGTAAAGAAGAGAGAGAAATTAATAAGAAATTGTATTTCTATTTTTACTGATTGCTGTTTTGTATCCTTCCTTTGGTAACTTAAAAATTTTTTTAGGTCTTCTCTCTATTTCTATGGCTTTCTATTTTTCATTATATGTTCATAGAATGTATGTTGGGTAGAATAATTGAAGCAAAGTAAATTAAAACCAAATGTCACTTCCCCTGGAGCTGTTAAAGACTTCCTTTTGACTCCAAGATAATTCCTCATTTTGTTCACTAAATGTGGACAGAAGAGAAATAATCTTGAGGCAAATGAAACACTTCAACAAGAAAATATCTAAGAACTATTGAAAATTTCAAAATATACATTGCTTACTTTGCAGTGTGTAGTGCTGAACCAAAGCTCTTCAAATTAATATCCTTCATAATAAACAAAGTAGAATCCGAGTTTAGTGACATCTGAAAAATTGTCCACCACTGTGTCCTGTCAGAAATAGTTTCTGGAGATATCAAGCTGGGAAACACAGAAAGAAGAAGTAGGAGGAGTGATTACACTAAAACAATTCTCCACTGTATGCTATTTCTTTCTTCCTTTTCCCCTTCTCTCCTTCATTCATTTCTTCTCAGTGAAACAGCTGTTGATGTTATCCGTATCAGAAAAAAATAGAATTATATTCTTTACTTAAATCATAGTTCTAGTTTGTAGTAGAATTTCAGCTGTTAGGTTTTCAGTTGAAGTGAGATTAAAACGACATTTGGTTTCTTTGCAATCAGATGCAAAGTCTTCCTGTGGAAGCCTGTGATTTCTAAAAGTGCTTAGACCTAAAACACACTAGGTCAAACTCAATATGTATTAGATTTAATACACATCAAGCCTGACATCCCAAAATCAAGCAGAGGAGAATATATTCAGGTCTATAGTGTGCTGAAACCTCAGTTAAGAAGGTAAAGATTTCAGCTGCTAAGCCCCAAAGGATCACCCATCTCTAAAACTCCCATGGTGATCTGGGTATGAAAGGATTTATTGCTGTCACAAGGGGTGTTTCCAAATCCATTCCACTAAAAAAATTAACCCCCCTCCACTCTCCATCTTAAGAACAATTTTTTCTATTTTTTTAGGGTTAGGGTTTGGGTAGGGTTAGGGATGGGTTTAGGTGAGGGTTAGGGTTAGAGTTTGGGTTAGGGTACGGAAGGGTTAGGATTAGGGTTATGGTTAGGGTTAGGATTAGGGATAGGTTTAGGGTTAGGTTTAGGTTTATTTTAAGAGTTAGCATTAGATAAGGATTAGTGTTAGTGTTACGTTAGGGTCAGGATTATGTTAGCATTAGTATTTGTGTTAGGGTTTGGGTTAGGGTTAAGGGTTAGGGTTAGGGTCTGGGTTAGTGTTAGGTTTATGGTTAGGATTAGGATTCGGGTTGGGGTTTAGTTAATATTTAGGGTTGATGTTAAGGTTTGAGTTAGGTTTAGCATTAGGTTTAGAGTGAGGGTAAGGGTAAGCTTTAAAGTTTGGGTTAGGATTAGCGTTAACCTTGGGGTTAGTGTTAGGTTTAGGCTAGGGTTAGGATCAGGGCTTGGGTTAGAGTACAGAACAGATTTTTTGAGCTTCAGTCCATTATGTGTTTATATATAGCTGTGCCTCTTAATCCACTAGGACCTGATCTGTTTTGGGGATCTTGCCACAAATGCTATTGACAGTTCTGTGTGTTGGAGATGAATCCTTTGATACAATCAGCATTCCTTTTTCTCATCTCCCCGGAGAGGCTTGCTTGTGGTTTCTGGGACTTTACTGTTCCTTAGCAAAAGTAGAGATACACTTTCTAAAGGCTGCTCACATGGTTCAGGTGGCTACTTCTGCATAAGAAGTAGTAGAGGGAATGGCAACTTTCTGATCACCTTGTCCCATGCATGGATTTCAAACTACGTTTCATAACTTTAAGAATAACATCTGAGTATTCAAAAAAGTGGTATGCAAAATGTACTGAAATATGTAAAGATACTGAACTTGGCATGAGATTTTGCTGAAATACTTTACCTGAAAATAGACTTTGCAATATAACAGACATGCTATACATGTTTTTTCAGCTAAAAGGGGAAGATGCTGGCTATGCTAGTGGCTTTTTCTTTGTGGGATGTGCTAGGAAATCCATTATTTCAATCTACCAGTTGCATAGAGAAGTGGAAAGTTTTAAGTAACACAAATAAAATGAAACTATTTCATTCCGTTCTGCATACCACTTTAAAAACAGTAGCTTCAAATAATGGCTTCATAAAAAAAACATTGGCTCTCTCTCATGCAGTTCAAACATATTATTATTATAGAGTTATAAATCTGTAGACAGTGGAGGTTCCTTTTATGAAACAGTCTTTCAGCTAAAATGGTTATGAACAGATCGATACATTTGTTACGAATAATCTCTTTTAGATCAAATGTGACTTAGCAGTTTTGACTGAAATGGAGCCAAGTGGTGCTTTATAGATTTGAACAATCTTGTAGCTGGTTCAGTGAGGTGAGGTCTGTAATTGACCTGTTGAGTAGTGAGAGGAATAACAGAAAGAAATAACAAGAAAAGGAATGGTATAGTGTAGGTTGGACTTTTAGCTGATTTTTTTATTGGATGTATTTCTAGTATAAAAACATATGGTGGTGGCTTTTCTTATAAAAAAGCAACAATGAAGTTACAATAAACTCCTTTTCATCCATTTTTGTGCAAAAACTACTGTATACTAGTGGTTAGATTTGTTCTATCTTTGACCTTTGAAATGCATGTTGCTTCCCAAATGCCTTAAAGGTGACTGAAGAAACAGTGCAGTTTCTGAAAAAGATAGGAATTCTGTGCCTCATCTTGCACAGTTCTGAGCACCTGCATCCCTCCCTGAAGTCAGGAGCTAAAGATGCAAACGTTTTCTGGCAATGATGACTACGCACCATTGCCAGAGAGATGCTTGAATGTAGAGAGCTTGAATGTTCTACCATTACTATTTCAAGCTTCTTTGTTTAGTAGGAGATGCTGTCTTAACTGAGGTCCTCTCCATTGCCACACCATGTGGAGGGGGTATTAACTATTCAAGACAGAAATTCAAAAGAACAAGGTACTCGATAAAGGAAATGAATTAGATAGAACAAGACACAAGGAGAAGAAGCATGCAACTTAGGTATTTTGGCAAAGATGAGAGAAACAGTATCTAAACCCCCACATCATAATAGTCAATAAAATAGATCTCTTGTTTTGCCATTCTGGTTTGAAACCATGTTTTTCCCTATCTGCTGCTATTTTCTCCAGCCGTCATTGATAAATCACCAAAGTTTCATGTATTTTTGTGAAAGTCTCTTGGCTTTTTCTATTAACATCTTTTTTAGAGCTGCACAAGTAATTAAACAATGTTTAGGCCAAAAGGAGTAAATCTGTACCTCAGAGCTTTGAACAAAGGATGTTGGAATCTGAGACTCAAATCCTTCTTGCAATAATCCTGAAATTATTTCTGCAGGTTGTGACAGTTCTAGTAAAGAAATCCACCTGAGAACAGCCAACAATATGACCTGAAGAAGACCTGCATTTAGGTATCACCTCCAGGTCAGGCATATTTGCAGCCATCAGTCTGCAGTCAGCAGCAAGCAGTCAGCAGATATTTCCATATAAATATCTTGCATTTTGCTTGGATGGATTAACTAGACTATTCTTGAAGGCATATACCCATTTCTGCTGATTTGGAAAAGGATTGACCATTTCTTTCAATAGTTTCTGTCTGTATCATTTGGGTGTGTTTTTTCCAGAGGTCAGTCCCGTTGAGGCCTTGAATCTCACTAGTAACAGACACTGCATGCCAGGAATGATCCTATGTCACATCCTTGGTGAGTGAGACATCCTATCAGCTCTTGGATCTGCTGTTATTAGCAGATACTTTTGTGGTTCTGGCAGCAGACCTATAGGAGCAGACCCTGTCATACAAGCAGTGGGAATTACTGCACCTGACCCTCCTGTTTCACAGAATTGAGGTTGCAATGAAGCTGCAGTTGAATTATGGACCTTTGTAGTTTCCAACATAAATGATGGGGAAAATGCGTCTGCTGAAAGTGTGATGGGTTTCATACTAAATGTGTAACAGTTTTGATTAAGTATAACTTTATTTAATATGGAAAATCTGAACAAAAAAAAGTGGGACTGTGGGAAGGTGATTGGGAATAAGATTAGAAAACTTGGAAGTTATAGTTGCATTACAACAGAGGTTATAAAAGCCTGGAAATTATAGGGTTAAATGCAGTTGCTGCTTCCAGGTTGGAATGCAATTAGCATGCAGGAAATCTATTCCATGATAATTCCCCACACACAGAGCCTGGAACCTTAAGCACACGCTATGAGGGAAGAAATGGAGGTGGAGCAAAGTGGAGACACCTTGGCCAGGCTCTGTTGAAATCCTTGCAGGAATGGGATCCCGATGGTGCCCTGTAGCCAATAAACTGCACAGCAGCTGTCACCCAAGGGAGAGAGGAGAAGATGTCTTGCTGCTGAACCAGCAGCTGGGGTGAAATCACTCTCCTTGGATGAACTTGGTTCATTATAATCTAATTACAATACTAACACACACCTCCATGCCAAAATTACCCACCTCTGAGGTATGACCTCTTCTCACTGGGCACGCACCCCATATTTTATTGACTGTATCTTTCAGAGGAAAGCGAGATAATTTTATACCAACCAGTAACAAAAGTAGCTGTGACCAGAGTCACTCAAGCTCCACCTAAATGTAAAGACATAGTATAAAAATGAGTTAGGGATTGGGAGAAGTTAGGGAAGACTCCCTTGTAACTTCAGGGATCATTTGATTGGTTGAACTTGTCTTTGTCCCCATATGGACACCTATTAGGTAAGAACCATATTCTGTAGGTGCTAAGTGATTATCTTGAACTACATTTCTTTAATGATTAGAGTTTGTCTGTATGTTGCTTTAAATTTGTCTTTACAGTCTGTCACTATTACTGTCAATCTTCAAAACTCAACCTGTCACAATTTTCATTTTTTATTAATAAAGCGTGTAATTTTGTAAACTGTTTGTGAGAGTCCTTCAAGGGCACTGCTGTTGCTGGCAGCGGAGACCATCCCTGACTGAGAGTGGGGAGATGCAGGAGAGGATCTCTCTCTCTAAATGGCAGTAAAGGTTTCTCTCTGATACACTGCTGGTTTGTGTCCCTGAACAAGTCGGTCAAACTGCTCTCGGGTACAGCGGGCTCTTCACTGGGGTCCCTGCAATGGGGCACTGACAGACTGGTTGGGCACAGGGCTTTCAGCCTCCCTGGGGCATTGACGAACCAACCAAAACCAAAGTGTTTGAGGAAACCCTCCTTTCATGTGGAAAGGGCACATAATCTTGCAAGTCCTACCCTTGCAAGTCCTACCAACCATTCTCCAGTGTGAGGAAGGATTGGGAGTCATGTGAAGCAATGGGAGTCTTACTGTCCTGCAGACACCAGAGGCTAAACCAAACACTGAGCTGTAGGTAATGATTAATTTCTAAATACCTGTCATCAAAAAAGGTCTGCCTAAATGAAGACTCAGTGAAAACTGAGGAAGAAGGTCAAGCTTGGCTTGTGGTGATGTTTATTCATAATTTATTCCAGTATTCTTTTTGCTCTTATTTCCAGTGGTTGATGACTGTTTGTAGATAATTGTGTATCAAAAGTGTCATTCTAGGCTGAAGGCTTTACTGCCAAGCCTTGAAGCTATGTAAAGACATATAAACAATTTATTTATATAAAACCAAAGTAAAAATCAGTGGTTCACTGTGTTTATAATGAGTTATCAATATAGCTTGTGTTCTACTGTGCTGTGAGAAAAAAATTAATTCTGACCAAATGTTATATAATAAAGAAAGGTATGATTACTTAGGCTTGAATTCTCTTGATTTTGGGTGGGTGTTTTGGGATACAAATTTCTTTTAGGCTGTACCAATGAAGGCTACTAATGAAGGGATATGATCCCTTATGAGCCACATGGAAGAGAACATTCTCCGAGTTCTTACCATGAATACAGAGTTTCACTTCGATTTGTTTTGGAATTGGTAAAAAATATTTTCCATTAAAATTTTGTAAATGACACTCTTCAGTTAAATATGTTTAGAGATCTGTGCTATTGCATTTACTGAATGTTGTGAATGACATGAATATGATACTGCTATAGAAACAAAAAACTCTCTTGCCAAAATTGCTAAGCACCTACAATTTCAGTGTAAAAAGTATTCTCTTCCTTTCTGTACAGTAATAATCTCTTAATTTGTCACTGATCATTATTTGATTGGCAATGCAATACAAGTGTTGTTTGCTACATAACAGAAAAAAACTTCTATCAGAAAATCAGCCCTAATGGTGCAAGATGATATACAAAAGTGTGAACTTAAAGATAGACCTTTAAACCTCTCTGGCTCCCTTACCAGTGCCAGAGAAAAGGAAAAATTATGGAAGGACAAAACTAATGGTGTTATTTTGTAATTTTGGCCTTAAATTTGTACTCAAATTTCCATGGTGGTTTTTATTCCATGAACAGATACAATACACAGGCCAAAACTCTGAAGTATCTGTTAATTTTCTTCTCAGGATTTTCAACTTAGGTGTTTTTTTTTAATTTTTATTTTATGAACAGATCCAGATGGAATTTTGCTGGAGTAATGCTTCAACATTCCCATTGCAGACATACCATTTCAGTTTTCTGTGGTATCTTTCAGAGGAAAAAGAGGAGGAAATGGTAGTTATAATAAAAATTACTAATTTTATAATAAAATCTTGAAATACAGGAAAATATTGTATTTTGCTACAGAGTTTATGTATGTGTACAAGCACACTTGTTATTAAAAAAATTAATTTTGCTCTTGAAATGAGTCAGAGGAACATCATGGTTTTTTAGGTCAAATATTATATTTGCTGTTTAACTGCTTAAAATTTCCATTAAAGGGTTAAGACGACCTGCAAAATTCAAGATGAGGGAGTCTAAGCATTTTCCTATATCTATTTAAATATACAGATAGTTTTAAAATAAATAGCATTTTGACTTCTGGAAATGTACTTGCTATTATGTATACTGTTTAAATGAATAAAGGTAAGAATAATATTTTCTTGTTCATAAGTATGCATATGGTGCTTTATAGCTATGAATAAGGACGGAATTTTGAATTGTTCCACATAAGACATAAAAGGGAAAGAAAAGGGAAAGAGAAAGAAAAATCCTTGCTCTTTCTGAGCAAACATTGCCCTGACCTGTGATCCAGTCATAAAGAATAAGGAACATTTTTTATCCTTTTTTGCCTTGCTGAACAGATACTGGGGACTGTGGAAATTGTTTCTATATAGCTGATCCAGTGTCCAGATGAACTGAGCTAGCCCATTAGAAAAGTAATTTACCAATGGTGTTGCAACTGTGTTTCATATACTTTAGTATAAATTAGCTCATATAAAAAGGGACTAATTTTCTTTCAATGAAAGTCCTTGGTTCTTTCTTATGATTTCTCATGTCCTTCCCAGGAAAATAACTATTTGCATTAATGACCACTTATTTTCTGAGGCTGTTTTATAAGGTTGTCAGCCTAGGTTAGGAAACTGTGAATCATCATTATCAAAGGGAACCCAGAAAGAAAAAAAATAACATGTTTAAAATCAATTAACACAATTATAAACCAGCACAGAAAATCTGTTAGTTTTAAGATTCATAGGGCAGGAGACCTCTTCTAACAAAAAAAATTGTTGGCATCAAATGTTAATGTTGTTGCCTTCAAAATGCACATGACCTATAGTGTAAAATTTGTCTCACATCATTGTTGTGTATCTGGCAATACACAGAGATAGTATATTGTGTCCCATAAAGTACTGAGTCATGTTTACTCCCTTTCTTTCAATGCAGTTTTCTCTTTGCTAACCCAAAAAGTAGAGTCTTCAAAAGACAGCCTTCTGGATCTGGAAAAACTAAACAAATACCACTTGGGCCCTTCCCTATGGCCCTTGATGAACCAAAACTAGGAAACCTATGTGATATATGTGACTCAGAAACGTTGAACAGACTGAAATTCTACCTGCTCCAAGGAAAAGAAATTTATCTCTTGAAATATGTCCCAGTGCAACATTAAGTGACAGGAGCAAATATGATTGTCTCTTATAAACTAGTGACTGCCTTATTAACTCTGGGTTTAAAAGTGCACATGCACAGGGAAACTCATTACTACCAAGAGATGTATGGAACAAGCAAAGGGAGCGTTATTATCCCAGGGGTCACTGAGAATAGCAGCAAATAGGATTATTGCTCAGAGCAGAGTGAAGAGGAGGCTAGATAAATGTAATTTCAATAAGAATTGATTTGTGTAGAATTGATTTAATGACCTTTAAAAGGGCATCCTCTGTGTTAGTCTCTGTGGCTGTCCTGTGTTCTTACTATGACATCAATCTTTTGTTCCTTTCCCTGAGTTTTACAATGTGTTAAGGCATCTGGGCATATTGAGAGCCTCTGAGAACCATAGCCAAGTCCTCCCTGTCCGGATATTTCAGGGACTGCTGTGATTGCTCTCAAACTGTTTCTCTGCATCCCTCCATCCCTATTGTCAGGCACAGAAGGTGTATCCTTGCGTGGGAGCTGGCAGCCCGTCACCCTGATACTGACACCTGTGACTCTAAATAGCCCCTGAAGTCTATGAACCCCTTGATTCTAAATTTTGGATTGTATAACTTCTCAGAAGGAAATATTAAACACAAAGCATATGCTGGTGATTCCAGTTATGCTTTATTAGTATAATACATAGCAAAACACATTCAGATACTATCTGGCAAAACAGGCAAAATACACATATTTTTCTCACTACAATGCAGTTCGTTTAATGCCCTTTGAATTTAGAGAGTCTTTCAGTTCATGGCTTGCTCCTGCATGCTGTGGAGTCCTGTTTCCATGTTTGCTCTCAGTGTTTACCCTTACAGGGTGGCTAGTTCTCTTGGCTGACCCTGCTCCCTTGGGGAGCAAGCTGTTTGTGGTCTGGCTCTATGGCTCTAGGACTCTGATTAATTTATTAATCCAAGACAGAAATACTATGTTCTGTATTTACAGTTATGTGTTTTCCCCTGCATATTCCTTATTATTTAAAGGAATAATGGTCCAAGGTGTTTTTGTCAAATAAGTTGCTATTGATATACCTTTTTGCTGGCATGGAAAGAGTGTGATGTTTTATTTCAGCATATGCTGTAAATGGAACCTCTTTCATGGCTAAAATCTGACTTGTACTATGTGTTTGACCAAGAAAGGATGATTGGCAGCCTGGGAAATGTAACAGTGCTCTGCAGGTAAGTAACATAATTTCCTTAAAGATAATTTTTTAACAAGATTGCTAGTAAACTATGTTATAAATGCTACTGAAATATCTGATTTCCTTCAGAATGTGGGCATGGTCTGAAAACCTGTACATGAAAGAAGAGCTATTCCATCTTAATTCTTTCTGTGGGCTGGGCCCACAGAATGAGCCCTCTTGGAAGTGCTCCATGATTAACTAGGCTATGTACTGAAGTTAATGGATTTTATGAGCATGACAATTTCATATTTATTTGAGTACATTCAATGAACAAGTTAATTCTTAACTCATTTGCCTGCTATCTAATTTCTGGCAGTCTCTTGAGCAAGCTACTTTAGTGGATTTAATACATTTGTAAAATGGATCAATCATAGATTGAGCATAGAAATTTGAATGCATTTACAACGACATGTGGCCATTAAAGATGGCCTACTACTAATTCTGTGGTACTGCCTGCTAAAGCTATAGAGCTTGCTAATTTTTGACGAGTTACTTTATGTTCTGATGGGTTTGTGGTTGATGATAATTAATCCCATAGCAAAAGAGTAGTCTCAGCTTTTGACAGTTATTGAATAACATATGGAAAATAAAATGTGTTAATTAAGCAAAATTCTCACATCCTAAAACATATTCTATTTCACCCACAAGAAAAGGTATTGAAATTATACTACAGCCAGAGAAAGAGGATTTGCAGCACCTTTTATTTTGGACTAGTATTAGTTGTCCCAGTTTTGTCTAGGAACAAAGTACATTTTGTTTCTAGTAGCTGGTACAGTGTTTTGTTGTCTGGATTTAGTGTGAGAGTAATGTTGATAACACACTGCTTTAGCTGTGGCTAAGCAGTGCTTACTCCAAGTTAAGGACTTTTCAGTGTCTCGTGCACTGCTAGTAAGGGGCTGCATAAAAAGCTCTGCGGAAGCACGGCCAAGACAGCTGACCCAAGCTGCCCAAAGGCGTATTCCATAGCATAGAATGTCATGCCCAGCATATAAACTAGGAAGGTTACATGTCAGGGGAGCTGATTGTGGGGTGGTCTGGATCTCTTTGTTAGCAGGTAGTGAGCAATTCTATTGTGCATCTCTTGTTTTTCTTGTGTTCTGTTACTCTCTCTCTCTCTCCTTATCGTTACTATTATTATTACTATTATTATATTTTGTTTCAATTATTAAACTGTTCTTATGTCAACTCCTGAGGTTCACCTTTCCCTTTCAATTTTCCTCCCTACTGTGGGGGCAGGAGGCAAGGGAAACGAGCAAGCAGCTGCATGATATTTAGTTGCTGTCTGGGGTTAAACCATGACAAAATTCTACAGCAATTTGAAATGTCCTAAAAATTAAAAGACAATTCCTTTAAGAAGATGATTTTCATGATAGCCTATAAAGTGTTTGTTTTGGGCAGTAATATTAGATAAGGCAAAGCAGCTTATATGTTCTTAGATTAGGCTCAAATCAGTCTGAGAGACCACCCTTGAGTAATGTTACAGACAGGTGACACCTGAGCCTGGGAAAGTTTCCTTAGGAACAGGCATGAACTAGAATTTAGAAAGTTAGGGTGGGAGTTGATATTACAGAGTGTCACACTCTACACTTGATCTAACATCCCTCTGCAGACCTTGTGGCACTAAATCAGAAAGAAAAATTAAAGGTTCAGATCCTTTTCTTTATGCGTGTGGCAAAGGCTCCTTCTCTATGCTTTCATAAAGACAGTAGGACTCCCCTCTGTGTAAATAGAACTCTCAGCTAAAGTAGACTGTGATTATTTGTTTATGTCTGAGATTTGATTGCAATTGTGGATCCTGAAAATAGAAAGAAACAAGTGATGTGAACAAATGCAGTCTGGAGGAGCATCTAATCAAGGGACAATCAGTCACTGACTACAGGGTATTTCTTTGTGATTCTAACTGCTGAGGCTTATTGTAAATGCTACCTCTGTTCATTAAAAAAATAAAAATGAAGGTAAAAATAAAGAATTCTAAATTGAAAACTGGATTACCCCTGGTTAGACAGTGCGGCCTGAATTCTGCACTTTCTTTTGCCAGTTTAAATGAAATACGATTTACATCTGTAAAAACAGAAGAAGAATCAAACATTTTCAGTGTGCATTTTGAAGCATCCCCTTTAGCCATACAGTTTATTTTTGAAGCTTAAGAAATTTTCTGACTCAAACATTTGTCCTTAATAGGAGTTTCTCACAGGGTGAGCTAAAACGCTATATTTATTTTAATGAGTCTTTTCCCATAATTGAATAAATCCTTCAGAATATGAAAGTTTTTAACTGTTCAATATGTTAAGTATTAAAGATACATTGTCATTTTCCATTGTTTTATTTTTATGCAAGACAAATGACCCAGTACATGGATGGATCTGTTAATCACTTACCTCCTTGGGGGCTAACTGAATGCCCTGTTGTAGTGATACTGTAGCTCTTTCCTAATTTAATTAAATTTATCTGAGTTGATTTTATATTGGGGTCTTTTTCGCTTTTGGTTGTACATCACCTTACAACCAAGGACAAGATTCTAACCTTGTCCATTGCCCTTTTGCTCTGCAATAGTTGTGTGAAGAGGCTGCAAAGAAACAACTAAAAAGCAAGTGGTGATTCTTTCGTCCCAAGGAGATACCGTGTTGCTCTGAGACTGTGTGGATGAATCAGTGTTAGCTTTTCAGTTGACTTCAGTCTGTGTGGGTTAGAGACTGAGGGACTGTGAATGGAACGTCTCAATTAGATGCTGACTTTCCCTCATATAATTTATTAATGATAACATCTTTTTTTTCCATTTGGATATATTCAGAATAAAATTTACAACCAAAAAAGGAAATGACAAAATACTATTAAAAATATTGTTTCCTGTATTTCTCAGTTTAGAAATGTCAAATTACTTTTAAGTTTGCAAAGAAATCAGTCCTCCTGAGACGAAAAACTGGTAGGGATATACTAATTAAGGTTTTGAGTCTGTTGTTGTCTAAGTTGATTAACAGTGCCTCAAACCCATTGTAAAGGTAAATGTTCTGACATTTGTAATTGCTGAAATAGAACATAGGTCATTCTGACATCAATGTTAATGATAAGTTAGAAAAACATTGTCATTTATCATCTTCATGTGATGGGATGGCCTGACTTCATATATTATCAACTGGAGCAATGACTGAATGTAAGAAGTCAGGTAAAGCAGTCCCTGTTTTTTTTAAGCACCTGCACCATACTCTAAAACAAATAGCAGGTGTTTCACTGAGATTATAGGGGAGAGAAATCTTTGTGTGCCTTATGGCTGATGTCTTCATTTCTGCTCCCAGAGGATGTATAAGCACAGCATTTTATCTGACATAAATTCAATTATGGGTAGGTCTGCCACAGAAGAATAACTCCTGAGTGTATACTAATTGACTGAGTAGGAACCAGAGCATATAATGGGGCTTTTTCACTTCCGAACCTGACACACACTAAGGGAATGCCACATAGGAGAAAGGGGACGTTTAGAACTACAGAGCTCAAATACCTATGGATATGTAATAAAATATTAGACAGCTTTAGTATTTTTTGTTATGGAATAACTATAAGGATTATATACATGCAAGGAGAAAGTGATAGGACTGTTAGAACTAGGCATGTTCTTGTGTGGCTTGCAGGCTTTCCCCATCAGCATGATCAATTCAGGAAAGGAGATTGAATTCCTCATCTTCTTGACTTTGCAAAATTCTAGATCTGCTGTATACACAAAATGTCAGTTCTCATTAGTCTGATATTGCTTCCAGATAAGTACTTTGTGTCTTGTCACAGACAAGAGACTGTCTATAAATTATTAGAGTTAGCAAACAATGTAGACTTTTAATAAAGAACAACAACCCAAAATAATTGCACAATCCCTTTTTTCCTCTTGAAAACAATAAAAAATTACTTCCATCCTATATTACGTCTATATATTTTTTCTATAATGCAGAAAAAACTGAATCTTCACTAAAACTGTTTTTAATTTTGATGCTTGCATTGAAATTGAGCAGGATGCAAGTGTTCATCCTTTTAATAATTGATCCAAGTTTAAAATATGAAAAAAGCCATATTTTCTAGTAGTGAAACTGCATGTTAAATTCATGTATTAATACTTCTCCAGAAATAATTCCAAGTTAGGCAGAGCTTACAGGATGCTTGTTCAAGGCAATTATTGCAGGAGCTCACTGTTATCAGGGAGTGAAAATTCGGTAGCACAGAAGATGGAGATTAATTTAGACACAAAGAAATTTTTGCATTCAAATATTTTTATGTTCAACAGAAATGAAAAGGCATGGCTCTTATTAATTTCTGTGACTACAGATATATGGTACAAAGTTCTCGGATACAGAGAATTTGCGTGGATCTAGAGTGCCATTTCTTTCTTTGTTATCCATTCTTTAATTATATAGTCATATTGGCAACACTGAAATTTTTATTGCTGAAAATTCCACAACAGGGTTAGAATTTATCAAGACATGTTGCAATCTTCTTGTGACAAAGAGGATTGAGTAAAAAGATTTTTTTGCAAACACATTCACCTTCTGTAAAAATGAATATGGAAAGCCTATTAATGTATACTTCAGTTACCATAAGCTACTCTGCAGTATAACATGAGTTGTCAGAATAAAGCATCATGAAAGGCAATGAATATTTGGGGGAAATATTCAGACAAGATTGAGGCACTATGCTAGTAGGAGCTTGCAGAAACTCACCCTTGCAGACCTGTGCTTCTTTTTAAAAATTAGATTCCTTTTTCCTGTCACTCCCTCCAGTAACTTTTGAAGAAGGAGTACCTAGCTGCTTTCTATGAGCTTGAACATTTTTTCTCAGGAGCAGCAATACCAATATATTCAATATATTTCAGAGAAACTATCTACTTCCTTTTTTTTCTTCAACCTTCATACTCTCA
Organism: Daphoenositta chrysoptera; assembly: GCA_013397915.1. Lineage (NCBI taxonomy): Eukaryota > Metazoa > Chordata > Aves > Passeriformes > Daphoenositta > Daphoenositta chrysoptera. Next base: position 39,546 of record VZRO01005203.1, on the reverse strand, counting down.
GTCTGTTTCCACTACTACTTTCAAAAATATTTACTTTTTTTTTTTTTCTATATTTCATGCAGAACTTCTGGACACCCTGATTCACATCTTTTTCTCTCTGTCACCAGCCCCTATATGCTACAATGTCTTCTGTGTCCTGAGAATTTGCACTGGCTCACTTAGACCACTGCAGAAAAGAAATCTCTTTCGCTCTTTCAAAAAAAACCCAACAAAACAAAACAAAAAACCAAAACAAAACAAAAAACCCAAACAAAAAAAACCAACTAACCCAAAAAAAAAAAAACCAAAAAACCCCAACAAAATTAAAAAAACATAATTTTTTTTTAAATACAAAATTTGCTTTAAAAAGAGGATGTTTTATTTTACCTAATAGGTAAGACTGTTATCAAAACAATTGTGTTTCTCTAAACACATGTACGTAGTTTGATTGAAGGGTAGGTGGAATTCAGAAGTGACGCACCAGGTAAAAGTGAGGAGCAATGCAGACAGACTGTCTCATAGTCAACCCCATTTTATTTACTCAGAAGATGAGAAACTAAAAATAATGGAAAAAATCCAGAGAGTTCAGTAGGTTTTTTTGATATACTCTTCCTTCTTTGAGTCAGCATGAGTGTCTCATTTGTATTTCCCACAAAAAATGTTTTTTTGGATGACTTGATTCTGCTGATTTGGGAGTATAATGTCTTTATAAATACATGAAGCCAGCCAGACCTGCAATTAACATAGCTAAACTGTCTTTGAGCTGAACTAGCCCACACAGAGCCTATACTTTTACATGGTTTATCTATGAACTTGCCAGTGCAACCACAACTAACAGAATTACCTCAGATCTGTGTCTACTACCTTACTCTCTCCCTCAGACCTCCTGTACTTAAATCAGAGTTAGCTCACATAACAAACAGCTAGGAGAAAGCATAATTTATTGAAATAGATGCTTTAGCTTACCCAACTCCTTTCAATTACCTTGTATGAGAGTCATATTGTGTTACATTGCCTTCCACGTTATGAAGAGTAGAGTATGAAATATTGAGGGAATTCAAGTGAATATTATGTGATCTATCTTACAGCACCTTACATATCAGTTCTGAATCTGGCTCACAGGTCCACTGCCTGAGAAGAGAAAACAAGACATCCACAGCAGCCAGCAAGTGAAACAATAGCTTAACATCACGGAAAAATATTAAGGCAGGCAGTGTTGTAATGTGAATAATCACAGAACAGTAACTTGATAGGGAACAGAAAAAACAGCTTCAGATTTAAGTGAGATAGCAGATATGTAAGTATGACAGACAGTTAAGGCTAACCTTTAATCCCTAACTTTAGGTAAGGGCATATTAAATTATCACTGCTAGGAGTAACTTATTTGGAGAAAGTTTATTTACAGCTCTCAGTTCTCTTTCTCCAAAAGCAGAGCACATGGATGTCTAGCCGGAGAACCTCCCTCAAAGCCTGGCAGCTGAAGCTCTGAGGCTTTGCACGAGGCCAGCCTGGAGAGCCACAAACAGGACACTCACTGACGGGTGCCAGGACTGGCTTTAGAGGGTGCACACCCTTCAGATGACTGTCAGGCTCTTGGGTTTGCACAACTCTTTGGAATACTCAAAAAACAACCTGACATGAAGTCCTAGAATTATCGCTTCCATTCTTCATTTCAGCTCATAGAAGTGTGTATGAACAAAAATATGTATACTGTAAAAATATAACATGTCACTTAATAAGATTCAGTGAGCTTCAGAGAGTCATGTGAATATAACACAATAGACATCCCTCTAAATAATTCAGCTGTCTACATCAGTAAACAGAAATTTACTTTTTAATGGTAAAAGTTTAATTAATATGATATTTTTTCAATGAAAGTAATTTTATTCTATGGAAATTTCATACAGATTTCTGCCTAAAGTTTTTTTTTTTTTTTTTTTTTTTAATTACAATACCTTAAATAGATAATTTACCAGTTGATGTGGTTGAAAAAATAATTTTCTGAAAATCTAATTCACCATTCATGAAACTCAACATTTTTATATAAACAGTGACAAAATACAGTTGGAAAGCATGCATCCTACATAATAATTTATATGTCAGGGTTTCCATACTTACCTGGAGTGTTCAAATCTAAAGTTTAAGGAAAAATATTAATTACCAGGAAATTTAATAAGTGTACTACAAATATTCATACTTGGTTAATGGTACTAGGCTTGACTTTAAGCAAAGCCAAAGAATTAAACTCTCAGGAAACACGTTACTTGACACTTCTGGTTAAATTTATCAAACTAATGAATGCAGGTTGCTAAGAAATGTATACCAGAGTAATAAAATAAAGCAGCTCGCTGCCAAAAGTTTCTTGAAAGTTACTGCTGGAATCCATAACTGTAAGAACTGTGGTAACTCTTATCTATTAAAGCTTTTAAAAATCTGACAGTTACACTGCAAATACTTGGCCAGCTCAAATTGTCATTGTAAACTAGAGATGGAATCCAAGTAGCAGCTGGAGAGCAGTTGACTGAGAGGGTTCACACCTACTGAATTTGCATTATTTTATTGTGTGGTTTGTTTCATATAATCAGTCAATCAGCTTGTGTTGCCTTGATTTACCTATAAATGTAAGTAATGTGGGGGTCTTTCTATTTTTTCTTTTCTACTTCTGCTTTTAAAACTCTTTATTGTTTCTGGATACCTGTTTTTCTCCTGCTCATACTCGCCAAAATTATTTGCAATGTTTTCTGGTAATCCCTGAAGTTTGGAAATAAAATGTCTAGAGAGAAGCTCCACAGGTACTTCCAACAACTCAGTAATGTAGAGAGTTATAAATGTTATTTAACTCTTGGTGAATGCATTTTGTATGTCAGTTAAGGATTAATGAGGGAGATTATATTTAGATTGATTTTATCATTATGTCTCTTTCTTTTAAAATAATTTAATTTTTTCCCACTTATTTCTACTTCAACTTTTTTGTTCTTTACTGGTTTGATTCTTTGATATCTATTCACAATACCAACACTCATCCTCAAAACCCATAATATGCATGGAAATTACTAAAACTGAGAGGATGACTTTTAAAGAAAAGAGTGTATCTCTACCAAAATTAAAGGTAGAGAAATTTGAATGCGTAATCAAACAAACTAGGATAAATATTTTGACATTCTAAGTACTTTATTCCACCTGGAGGCAAGTTATAATTTTGGTGAGCTAGAAAACTCATGAGAGGAAGAGATAAAGGAGACACAGATGCCAGCAGTTTTGAGAACTTAGTTCCGAAAGTCTAGGATGTTTTATGGTCATACCTTTGTATAGGTATATCGTTAAGAACTAATTTGTTCATAATCACCTCGTACAAGCAGTCTGTGTCAGGTCTGCTTCTGTCACCTGACACAAGCTCTCTGAGCTCAGACAGACCTTGCCCTGAGGTAACCAGTGTAGGCAGAGATAACGTTTGACATCAAATGGAGTATCTCCACCCACTGATTATCTCTTCATGGGCTGTTTTGAACCTGTTCAATGGACCAGCTTTTGGCTGGAATGCTTATGTATCCATCAGAGGCTTGAGCACAATTGGTGTGTATCTGTGTAGGAGATTCTGATTTATTTTTCCCAGGTAAGAATCCAGCTTATGCATACCAGGAGTACTCTGTTACCTAGAGCAACATGCATTAAAATGATTTGCCTCAAAACCACATTACTGCACTGAGTCAAAATGCTAAAGTATATGCAGTTGGTGTGGAATATGTGACAACTACAGATTGTCAGAGGATCATACTTTGTCCAGGCTGTAGTGGAAGGATTATAAGAGAAAGGCAGAAGAATATCCCTCAACTTGTTTTAATACACTTGCTGAAATGTAAATCCATACTCTTGATCTGCAGCATGGATTTGTAAACTTTTTAAGAATTATTGCACAACAGAAAGCAGGTCAGCCTGAATGATTAATATCTGAAATAGTTTAAAGTCAGCGAGATACTAAGATTAGCATCAACTCTACATAGAAATAGTGATAGCAATCCGATTAGAGTTTCCAAAAACTAAAAGACAGGGAAATTGGACCAGCCACTGGCTTTTAGATGTCATTTAATTAGCTTATTAGGCAATCTAAGAGTTGTTCCCAGCCTGCATGGGGCTTATTCTGAGTCAAATACCTTTTGCCTATTCATGCACTTGGGTCATCACTATACCGTAGGACTTCTCCCTTTGAAGACAGGGTGCAAAAGAAGTAAAAAAACTTCTGGTTATTGTTTTGGTGCACAGCAGCAGGTGAGCTGGGAGATACAATACAACTATTGTGCTCTTGAGCAGAGTTATAATAAAAAGACTGCGTTATGTGAATGTGCTGATCTGAGCACATCAATTTCTCTGCAAATGCATCATAAGTAAAAAGGCAGAACATGTATTTTGAAATGTGTTAGAATATTCTTAAAAAATGCAAAAATTTCTTCATAATAGGAAAGATGTAGTAATTATAAAAATAACAATAAAAATAACAACTATAATAATAATAATAGTGATTTAGAAATTGACCCCTAAATGAAATACATTTATTTATTTTAGACATTGTGTGGTAGAGAACTTGATGTCCGTGTTCATCTGTGACTTGCAGTGCCTTTGGACAATTACGCTCTTTGTAGCTTAGCAACGCTCCCAAGAGATCAGTGGTGAAACCTTCAATGATTCCAAAGAAAGAGATCAAGACAGACTAAACACTTCTGAGTATTCACTCAGACATTCTTTGAACTGAGTTCTCAGATTCAAAATTGCAGACATATTGCTTTAATATTTAGTGTATAAATTACTTTGGGACATTATAGGTAATAACGAAAAATAACAGAGAAGAGTCAATCAGTTGCATGCATTTACTTCCATCAACATTAAAAACATAGCAGAGTTTTCAACGTTAAAAGAGCTAATTTTAAAATGTAGAGGAAAGCAAAGTTTTATGTAGGGATTTACTATGTGGAGCTCATTAACACAAGATAGGCGTACAGCCTAGTAATTTAAAAAGCATATTTCAACATCACAAAAATGAGAAAAGCATTCTCCTGGTAGTTCTAGTATAAAACTTAAAGGGCTATCAATCAAGTTTCAGAACACAGCTTATTACAATAAGTAATAATTGTAATTTACTTATTACAATAATTAGGGTCAGGTAGAAATATTTCCTTTACTCTCCTCTGGAAGTGTAAACATTTCTGATGAGGACCATACTGAATGCTTCAAAGGCAATTTTAAAACTTTACAGTCAGGCCACTTTTTGCAACATCTAGGAAAAGATATGTCGGAAGACTTAGAATAGTAGTTTGCAATAGTTCCTGGTAGTTTGTTTTCTTATGTTAAAAGCATGATAGACAGATGGATAGAATATTTTATGAACTGATAAAACAACAGCAATCAGAAAATTAATCTGGACCAGACAAAGGTAAATAGACTTCCATTCTTTTATTTAACAGCTTGGAGAAACTTAGTTTTCTCTATTAATCACTGGCTATTTATTCACTGTGTATCATGTCCAAACATGTGACAGCTTAAGTATTGAGCTTGCTTGAATTTGAAATATATGGTTGTGATATATGAGTGTGAATTTGCATTTGAACACCTCTTTGCAGCTGTAGAGGTATCCTACTGGCTGCACTAGATTTGGTAGCTTTCCAGAAATCAATGAATAAAATTTCAAGACTCAGTCTCATTTTTCCTCTTGGGTCAGGATGGGTTGTCATATTTCATTTGTTGTCTTCATTTATCATTTGTTGTTGTGAATGGGACTTCTACAGCTATTTTCAGTTCCTATTTTTTCATCTAAAAATCTCTATCAGAGTTTTTATTTCTTTGGTGCACTTCTTTTCCTTCGCAACTTGCTGGTGCTGCCTTATTTGTATAATGTTGAGAATCACTGATTTATTCTCAGTTTCACGTATGGCAGCAAGTTAATTGAGTTTTATTTTCTTCTCAGAAGCTGCAGATGGTTTTGTGATTTTTTTTTCAAGCCATATAACATTTTAGCACCTTGCAATACTCAGGGGCGGAAGAGAGGGAGAAAGCGGAAGACAATTTGTTTCTCCATGTATCTTCAAATATAATTATTGGGGGTTTTTTTGTGACGACTGGTTGTATTTTGGGACACTTTATTTTAATGCAGTTTAGGTAAAATCCTCAAATCACCTGAGTTAAGAACTAAGTCCCCTATTACTTTTCTCAGATCAGCTTTGTTCCTGTCCACCGTGAAGGCAGAGAGGGAACTGGATGAATTTTAAGGTCCTTTTCAAACCAAACCATCCTGATTGTAAGTGAAGAGTAGATATAATAGTTTTATGTGGTAAGGCAACATATATAAACGTTCAACCCTTGGCAAATGTCTTATTAAAATAAATTTCATCCAGAATTTATATTTTCAATATTTTGTGTAGAATATATTATTTGAAAGGGAAATATTGATTGGATGCTCAGATCAGAGGCAGTTCCAATACTACTGAGGTTGTTTGTATGCAATAATTCATCCATTAAAGGTGTAAAATACTTTATGTTAATTACATCCTAATTTATATTTCTTTTGTTTGTGTAAATCAAGTTTGATAAAATGGTTTTCTAAATAAAGTTTCTTCATTCTGGTTTGACTGCATTGCATTTATAGTGGCTCTTAGCTAGACTTCAGGCTTCATTTTATGAGATATCTATGATTTCACTGAATGAGGCAAAACAAATTCAAGGATAGAAAATTAGGCTTTCAGAGAGTTTTAGAGCTGATAGGGTAGTTAAAGTGATGAGTTCAAGACCTACCAAAGCAGAAACATAGTTTTGTTGGAGTAGCTGTCAAATGGAATGACACATGTTGATGGAGGTATCTAAAAGAAATCTGAACAATACACTGGATTGCCTGAGACTGTAAACTTCAACTTAATATTATGGATACTATTAATGAAGTGTTTTCTGCAAACCCCAAAACAGTTTTTTGAAACTTATTTTCCACATACTTTATACTTATATTTGATTCTGTGATCTTTGATTTATCTATATGAAACCATTTAGACTCAAATTTAAAGCTGATTAGCCTTAAATTAATACATAAATATACATGTTTTTTATAAAACCCCATTTGCACTAGATTTTTTCTTCTATGAATGTGGTTTTCATGTTTTAACTTTCCTTAGCCCTTTTCAGGACAGCTATAAGGATTTTTTAATTAAATCAATCTAGTCGTCTTCCTCCGAGAAACAGCAGATGTCAGATTGTCTTATCATTGGAGAAATATTTTATATCTATACTATGAGTAAATTTATGGTTTATTTTATTCTGGTTCCACACATTCACCAGTGCTGGAACAGATGCCATCACAAATAGCACATAAATAAATAAAAAATCCCTTGTCTGTTGAAATCAAGAATGATTCCAACTCTATTGTTAAAAAAAAAAGTATTTAAAAAGCCAACCCTAAACTTCTTTCCACTGTTTTCTCAAAAAAGAAAAAGCTTTTAATAAGATTTGATGAGAAACAGTAAAAAATATATGCTATCTGAAACAATATTTTTGAAAAGAAATGTTTGTCTTCAACACTTATTCATTTTATATGGTGATTCTTTTTAAAGAGCTACTATATTTATTCCTCATTTCATTCATGCTGATAGGACTATATAATGAAGTTTTAGATTACTGATCTGAAAGAAACAGGAACTTCCTCTGTATGAAAACATTCAAGCAGGATTATAGATGTTATTGCCTAGAAAATTAAATCTATGTCCTTTTACAGTCTAATCATTATTTTGTTACTTTTGGAGTATTCCAAATCATATTAGAATCCAGCTGATAATAATTAATTTCTACATACCGCATTTATATTTTGGACTTAAAAGAAACATAAAAGCAAAAGCAGACATATATGAACAAAACAATATATGAGGATACTGATACATTTATTTAGCTAAATGAATTCATCCAATTTCATCCAATAAATGAAATGTTGAAGTTACATTGAACAGTTTATGGGCACAACTATGTCTCTTAGGACAGCTCTCTAGCACTATGCTGGGAAAGGTGTTTTCATTGCTTTGGCACTTAAATGTTCTGATTAGGGACTCCAAAGATATTTCCTCTTCCAAAGGGTTTTAAAACAAAACTTTCCTCAGTCATGCATGACTTTTCCATAGATTATTCTATTACAATTAGATTATTGAGTAAAATATCACTAAAAAATGAATGAAGTGAATAAACTCAAGATCAGAAATGATCAAAGTGAAATTTAGATCTACTGCCTTCTAAATGGCATTTAAGAACTTATCAATTGATTCTAATAGAAATTTGGAACTGAAACTCTAAAAAGCCCTACTTAATAAATCCCTGTCTTTATGCACCAAAATGTCCCTTAAAATCCAACACTTAGCTGCATCCATCACGTGGCTTTCTAATAGCTTCCTCTCTAGAACAGAAATAGCACTGAAAACTAAAAACTAAAGCATGAACACAGGATAAAAGTCATTGTTGTACAGTTTACTATCTTAGACTTCACACTGTAACTCTGTATTTACAGTGCATGGACAGCTGAAGTCTGTTCTTGTCCATGAATCTGTTCCTCCTTGTGAACGTACATTACTCTGTGAATTCAATTTTGAAGATCTGCAGTAGGGTTTTTTCAGCAATGCAGACATATCTGATGAGTGTCAGGGTATACTGCCATTAAGTATAAGATTTCTGTTGTTCTTCTGACCAAACAAATAGATGCTTCTTGAGAGGGTAATTGTGTTGTGGTTTAATCCCAGCCAGCAACTCAGCCCTACACTGTTGCCTGCTCCCTTGCCCTGGTGGGATGGGGGAGAGAATCAAAAGTGTGAAACACAAAAACCGTAAGTTGAGATAAAGCAACAGCTGTGTACGCTATCAAAGCAAAGCAGGGAATCAATTTACCCCTTCCCATGGGCAGGCAGGTGTTCAGCCACCTCCAGAAACACAGGGCTGCATTATGCATTATGGTGACTTGGGAAATCCCTCAGGGTGTCTCCTTCTTCCTCTTTCCACCAGCTTTACATGCTGAGCATGAAGCCATATGGTCCGGACCATTGGTCAGTTGGGGTCAGTTGTCCTGGCTGTGTCACCTCCCAGCTCCCTGTGCATCTCTCTTGTGGGGTGGGGTATGGGAGCAGAAAAGACCTTGACTCTGTGTGACCATTGGTCAGTTATTGGTCAATAATGAAAACATCTTGGAATTACTAACACTGTTTCCATCACAAATCCCAAAGATAGCCCCATATGTAAACTACTGAATAAAAAATTTAGTCTACTGCTGCCAAAACTAGCATAATAGTCACAAAAAAAAAGTAGGATTTCTAAAATTATTTTTCTCTATGTTAATTTTTGTGACATATTAAAAAATATTAAAATATTAAAATATTAAAAAAGCATGATGCAATCTCTGTTAGAGCACTAGCTAGGACAAGGTTGAGCAGATTCCAGTTAGTTACCTAAGATTATGCATGCATAAAATCATTGATGGCAATAGAGTGCCACAGATGTCATTGAAAATGCAATCAGAAGACAATGAAGCTACACATTAGTAATTGAGGTGTAATTTGATGTGCAATGTCTTTATTAGTCTATTAAAGGAAGGAAACAGGTTGACTTTCAGCTTGAGTTTGTGTGGCTGGCAGAGGGTTTTTTGTAATATTCACTGCTAGAAGTTTTAATATTGGAATCATTGGGACATAATGAACAGAGAATTAAATAATCACTTTCAAGGTAGGATTGAATTAAAAAAAACCCCTACCCTATTGCTGAGGGAAATTACAGTAAATTTTGTCCTACAAAACCACAGTTTGAAGAAGGCAGTTGTGAGTTTAAAAGAGGAAGGGAAATCTTTTGTGTTACAAGAAAAACTGTTTTCTTAGAAATCAGCCATGCATGAAGGAAATGCTATCCCTGCCTCAGCTTGAAATTCGCCTTACTGATGTCTCTGCCTCATTGTGCACCTTTCATTGTACTGTTAAGCATTTTCCCCAGTCCTTCTTGTCTCCTGCTGCAAGGGAGCATTCAAATGTCTGGTATGGAACAAGGGAAAATAGTTGGCTTTCTTACAGATACTTTGCTTACACCTTTTAAAGGAAACACATCTGTGAATTAAATATTTATGAAGTGATATTCTGAATTAGATCCTGGGCTCTTCTAAACCTGTATCTGTTTTCTGACTGTGTGGAGTACTGGAGGCAATGACTAAATATCTGAAATGGAGGGATGGTACAATCTGGTTTGTGAAAGATTCAAAATGAATTCCAATGCTTAAGAGTTTAATGTTAATAGATGAAACTTGATCTTTGTTTTAGTCTCATTTTACATAACTGTGACTGTTATGTCCTTTCTGGCCAACAGAAAATCTAATTAAGTGACTAGAATATGAACATCAACAGAAATATTTGTTTCGAAACTGTTTCTCTTAATCCAGAAGAATGAAAGTCTCAGTCTGATGATTTTTTTTTTCCTGGTGCAAACTGAAATTTCAGCGACAGTTTTCTGAGGGTTATATTTATCAAATAATGGATTACAACTACAGAAAAAATTGTACTTAGAATTCTTGTAGTAATAACTTTTTTCTCTGTGTGTTATTTTATGTAGTGATTGTTTTTTATTCTTGCATGTATCATAAAGGCCTCAATTTAAAAATGCTGAATGACAGGTTGGTATTTAATAAAATAGAATTAATTCTATGCTATACATTTGGCAGCTGCTACTGTGATGGAGATTCACCTTTTGTTGGTAGGGTAAAGAAAGCTATCGTAAGGATAGAGAAAATTGCAGAAAATGTTTGCTTTTGTGTTGCATTTGAACACTTTTTCTTTTAAGGAGAAGTACATTGATTGATTTAGAAGTTATCAGTTAATATAAAATATGCCCTTTTTTCTTTTTTTCTCTTTTTCCCTCTTCCTCCTCCTCTCCCCTTTCTGTTTAATTTCCTTTTTTCATCTTTATATTCTATTTTCTATTCTCTATTTTCTAATTTATTTCCCCTTTTTGCTTTAGATTTTTCTCCCATAGAATAAGACTATCATCTACTATGTGGTAGAATTCTAGAAAGTTCCTAGGTATTACCATATTAAAAATGAGAATAACAATATTAATGGCAACATGTGCAGATTATTTCTGATTAATGCTGTCATGAATGGGTGTTTCAAGGTCTCTTAAAGAATCATCATCAAAGGTACCGGTAAAAGCAGGTTTAATATACAAGCAAAAGCATGGCAAAGTCCATTGGCAAGGTTCACTCTACTGCTTACTAAATGGTTAAAGCACACAGAGAAAAAACAAACTAAAACCTAAATTCAATCAGTCTAAACCCAAAATCAATTCAAAAATTATCTATGTGGAAGCTCGAGGTGCAGGAAGGAGAAAAGGGTAAGGTTAGAAAAGTATAAGGATAAAAAGGAACAAGGAAGACCCTCCCATTTAACCACAAGATTTAGACTAGACCTCCTTGTTAAACTGAGCTCCAGACTTTACAAACAGTTAAGGCCTAAAGGTTTAACAGCACTTAAAACAGCACTTAATTGATAGCTTATGTTAAGTAGTTTAACAAAAGATTCATATTGAATTAACTAGAGCTCAACATTAACTCCCTGTAAGGCCTAACTTACAGATCTAAAATACTGAAGAATCCAGCAGAGCAATATTCATGGTACATTTCCTATAGCATAGTCACACTCACACGCACACAGATTTCAATGAGCATGCTCAGATCCAAAACAGGATGTGTAGAAGAGTTCATGCACTTTAGAAGGATTAAAGGGCGAGGAAAATACTAAGCCTGTGAAGAGTTGTTGCAGCTTTGGGAGTTTCATCTGACTCAGCAGGACAACAAATTGTACCCAATGCAAACTGCAGTGTAAACACTAAAAAATCACTGAAGAGAAAGCAGTGGATGTTGTTTACTGTGACTGCAGTAATGCCTTTGACACTGTTTCCCATAAATGCCTCAGAGAGAAGCTGTTGATGTGGGCCAGATGTACAGGCAGTGAGTTGGACTGAAAACTGGCCGAACGGCTGGGCCCAGAGGGGGGTGATCAGTGGCACAAGGTCTAACTGGAGGCTGGTAATTAGTTGTGTAACTCAGGGGACAATACTGGGTCCAGTCTTGTCCAGTATCTTCATTAACGATCTGGATGATCAGCAGGGTTGCTGATGACACAAAACTGGGGGGAGTGGTTGGTACACCAGAGGGTCACGCTCCCATCCAGAGGGACCTCAACAGAATGGACAGTTGTGCTGGCACGAACTTCATGGAAGTTCAAAAAGGGGTAGGAGGAGGTCCAGCACTGGGGGAGGAACAACTCCGTGCACCAAAATATTCTGGGGGCAGATTTTCTGGAAAACACCTTTGATGTAAAGGACCTGGGGCTGTGGTGGACACCAGGTTGAACAGGAGTCAGCACTGTGCCCTTGTCTCAAAGGTGGCTAATGGTGTCCTGGCTTGCATTAGGCAAAATATTGCCAGTAGGGGCCAAGCTGCTGTTGAGGCCACACCAGGAGTACTCTATCCAGCTTTGGCTTCTTAGTACCAGAGACCCTGGCACACTGGAGAGACACCAATGGAGGGGCACAAAGATGAATAAGGGACTGGAGCATCTCTCCTATGAGAAAAGGCTGGGACTCTTTAGCCCAGTTCAGGGGAGATTTTATCAGAATATATAAATACCTGAAGGAAAGGTGCAAAGAAGATCGAGCCAGTCTTTTTACAGCAGTGCCCAGCAACAGGACCAAGAGGCATTTTACTTTAAAACAAACTCAGTGTCTAATAATGCAAGGGATGGTTTTCTCAGGTTCATTGTGCTTACCATTGCTCACCTTAGCAGTATCTCTTCCAAGAATTATTTGTGTGCCTTCTTTGGATATGTGGCTTATTTATGTTTTACCTTTCCTATGCATTTCTTCCTTATAGCTTACAAAGGCCAGAGTGTATGAGAACTCTCAAAATCTGTTGTCTGTACTTACGTCTGTAGGAATTGGGGGGAAAAATTTCCTCCCAGCTCAATAAATCAAACTTGCTTTTAAGAGTAAATGGCTAAATAAGAACAGCAATAGTAGAAAGATGGAAAAAATCTTGGAAGGATCACTGCAAGGTCACCTCAACCACTTTTTTGATACAACACAGGATTCTTTATGTTTACATGATTTCGAGTGCATATTTACCTAATTCCTTTCTAAACCCCTCAGTGATATATACTTTAGAGACATTCAGCCAACTATTCTCATCATGCTTTACTTTTCTTACTTTTAGGTTTTTAGAAAATCTTTTTTAAAGTTCAATCTCCTTTTCTTTTTTTTAATTTTTTTTTTTGCAATTAAACCTATTGCTTTTTTTTCGTACACAATAAACACAGAAAACACTCTTCCAAGACCTTTTTAAAATTCTAAATGTCTGGGTTTTAGGATAAATATTTCTTTTTGTTTATTTCACAGGAAAACATTTGATCTTTTTTATTGTGGCTGTTGTTTCATTGTTTTTTTTTTCCCTATGGACAGCATTTCAGCATACAACATCTTAAAGTTCACTGTACAAAAATGGATGAAATATTCCAGTTGAGGACCTACGCTGGGGAATGGGGCAAAACTTCATGACTTTTCCAGGGAAAGTTCCTTTTTCTGTCAATGAGAAAGCATAGTGGCATTGAAGTGATTAACATTATTTTGATTTACCTCACTTAAGTTCAGGTAATTAATCAATACAAATGATTTAAAACATCTCCTAAGATAGCTTAACGATTTAGCCACATGTTTTGACCACGTGTTTCCTTCAGTTGAGTCATTTATGAATCTTAATTTATACAGTAACATACTGAATTGTAATGACAGGGCAATTTTCCAACTGCCATTGCATGAAACAAGCAGAAACATTATTTATGAGCAACCTGATATCTCTAAGCAATATATTGGCAATGTAAATCATTAACTAAAAGGAGATTGGAAACTTTTAGAAATATGCTGAAATATGATGGTCTTTAATTGAATAGGGGGAAAAGAAAGAGGGAGAAATCTGGTGTTTATGTTTAATTTGTGTAAATAATTCATTAAAATACTCTATTTACAGGTAAGGTCAGCATTCAGATGGAATTACTATCCATTCTTTGCTGCCATATTAAACTGGAAAGAAAAAAGAACCTTTTAAAATAATGCACCTCTTAGCTTTTTTAAAGAAAATTTGACCAAATATCATAAAGAGCAACCTGTGTTTGGCCAGACTATGGGACATCTTGTCTAATCAGTTTCTTACATGTCTGGTTTTTAATAAAACTATTCTCACATATAATCTTTCCACTTGCTCTAAATATTCCTAATCACTAAATACACATACACATTTCCAGCCAATTATCCAATAGCTAGTGATATAAGGGTATAACGTGAAAATTTCTGTGTTCTCCCAAGACTTTGAATAACATAATTACAAAGATAGTTTTTTGGTGCTTGTTAACTGTTAAAAATATAAACATGGATTTCCTGAGAAAAACATGCAGATTTCTAATGGCTAATCTGGTAGGCTAAAGTTAGAAAAAGCCTGCGTGGCAGCCAGCTAGATGAATTTGTAACACAAAGATAGGTGTCTCTTACATAGAATTCCTTTTGTCTTCTACAGAAGATGAGATGTTCAAATTGTATTTTCAGTCAAAAAACAGAATTAGGGTTAACACATAAATAAGTAGGATTTAACTGCTTTACATAGATGGGATAAAAGGTTTCCTTTTTTTTTTTTTTAAATCTCTTCTTTCACTTAACATCTATTTCTATGTGTAGATATCCAGCATTTTGAGTTAGGAATGCATGGCAAAAGTGCATAAGACATTGAAAAGGAGCAAATCCTTCATAAAGTAATTTGGAATCTCAGTTCCAACTTTCTCGTGTTGTACAACTTGCAGACTGTTGCAGACCAGAAATAATTTGTGCTTCTAAAATCAATATTGCATTGGGTGAAGTACACACTGAAGAGTGATTGTGAATTGATTTGCTGGATTTTTTTGTCTCCCATAACCAGGACAGCCGACACTACTTATTATAGTAGCTAGGTGAATGAAGTAACATGCAAGGTTGTGACAGGATTTCAGATAATCAGAGATTAATTGAAAGCAAAGGAAATAATTCTGATCACAGAGTCAAGTGTGTTAAGGTATTCTGGAAAATGTGGTTGCTCTTTTTGTAACATTCATTACTATTTTTGCCAGTACTTTTGTGGAGACTCTGTTACAATAGTTTTCAAACAAGTTTCAGACTGTACTTGGACTGAGTCTAAAACCCAGGCCTCAGTAACTGGGTTTTATATTGCAAGGCTTTAACTTCAATGCAAACTCCTTAACAAGTGCTAGGTTGCAGCCAAGCTAATACACCCAACAGGGCCTTTGTTGTGCTGATGCTAACAGGAACAGAGGAAGAGAAGAGAGTCTGAGAGCTCACTGGAGTTTCCTTCTCTCTCCTTCTCCTGATAACACTACTTTTTTGCATGACTGCTGTCACCCCAGTATCTCATAAGCCTAAAGAGTTATCATCTTCCCTTCCATTCCAATAAAGGGAATAATTATTTATCTGCTTATTTACTGCCAAAAGTTCATTCTTCTAAATGCTCTTTATTTGCATAATTTTTATTCCCTATTTCCAGCTGTGATCTTTTGGTCATCTTCTGGCTCACTGATTTTGGAATTAGCATTTTTTTTCAGACTTCATTGTCATTTTCTTAATCTTAAACAGCTCATGTCTGTAACACTAATACTTAATATCTTAAAAAATCTACAATATAATTTTTAACAGTCAAATTATTTTTCTGAGGATCTTAACCTGCATAAAATATTGTGCAGTAGAAATCTGGTATCAAATCAAAGCATTCCTGTTGTTTTTGAAGGAATGATACTAAACTTACATGGAAAATTGTAACATTGTTTCCCCCATAATTTAGCTATTTCTTGTTTCTTGTATCTTGGAAGATCTTAAGTAGGATACATACTTCTGCATATAGAAATCTAACTTTTTTTTTGAAATAAGGTTTCAAGCAGTGAACCTGCTCTAAAAGTGTTTTTGATGCAAGTAAAATTTGGTCCATAATCTTGCAGGGGATTTTCTCTCCCCCATGAACTGCTTACAGGTGATTGTGGTTTGAAAAAGAAGTCAAAATTGCAGAAGTGCAACTTACATGTATTTTGTAATTGCTAGCATTAATTTCCACTTTTTAATCAATTTTACAGTGTGTCACAATCATACTAGAGATGGATCCAGAGGTCCAGTAAAGCTGAAGTGCAAAGCCTTCAGCAGTGAAGAATAATGCGAGAAAGGTTTCACACAGTGTTCTTTGTCCTTTGGTCCTTTGGTGTGCACAAAATGATTTGCAAACACTGTGTCTTTCAACGGCAAACATAAGCATTCAGAAAAGGTACAAAATAATAATCTTTAGAACTATAGCTTTCATTAAATAAAAAATAAAAGGTACAGTAAATGGAAAGTTGCTGCTTCAAACAATGAAGGTCACGTAGGTGTTTTTTTCAAAGCACAGCTGGACTGATACACAGAAGGCTGCTTTAATTATAAAGAAGCAGACTCTTTACATTAAATGGTGTATGACCAAACAAGCTGCCTTCATTTGACTTTCCAGACAGCTGGAGTTGAATTCAGAGACAGCTAATTGCCGTGGGGACTTTTCTCTGGCAAGTAGCCCACTGGTACTCTTGAGGGGTGGAGAGGCTTCACACAGAAAGCTTAAAAGCATCTGGGCTGCTGTTGTGCAGAATGCAACTGCTGACAGATTTACCATCTGTCTTTGAGAAGACAACAGCTTGGGAAGCCCAGATACCACTATTCTTCAGTAGAAAGCCCTTTGTCAATCAAATCCTCCTCATTAGAGCAGAGGGAACTTGAATTACAGCTAAGTGAAAAAGAAATATCAAGACATTAGTTTACTTTTATTTGTGTATGGATAGATGAAAAATCCTGGAACATTAGGAAATGGCAAAATGTAAGCACATTTGTATTATCCATCACATAAACTTTCTCCGTGAGAATAGTTGTACAGATTTACCAACAGTAACCATGTTCATATCCCCACAAAAGAGTCATGTTGTAATAGCACAGAATAATGAATTCATTATATATACTATACTATTATAAATATTTCAGATATTTATTTTTTGTAAATTTTCATTGACTGAAAAAGGTAATTTCTTTCATTCCTATGTTTGTAGGCAATAGAACAGATTGTATCTATCTTACAAAGGAACTTCAAACATCTAACCATTGGTATGAGAAAAAGATGTGCAATCATCCCTGAATATTGTGTATTTGTTTATACACAAAATTACGTCTATGGCCTAGTGTAATTTATAAAGAATCAGTCAAAATTAGGAACAAAATATATATGTTTTCTAAGAAGCGGCAGTACAAATATTTTCAGCACACAAATGCACATATATAAGAATATGTCAGTGCATGATACCTGCAGGTTTGAAAGACATTCATTCAACCCAACAGTTCATAAAACTACTAAGAATTATGAAAAATGGAATTATGGATTCTATAAATAGTAGTCTTTCTTAAGGCTTCAAGTGAGTAAATATATTTCCAAGAGACCTAAGTGCCTTCCTGAAAGATGTTAAAAAGTTGCCCAGTTGCTCTCCCTGTATTTCTGTGGTTGACCGGTGTGTAATGGATGTTTAAAAAGAGTAAACACTTTATGACTCATGTTCTTAAAAACCAAGCTTCAATTTAATGTGAACATAGAAGAATGATGCACGTCATATAGTTGTCATGTAAAAGTTGAAAAAAACGTATATTTTTATAGGTGTGTATGTATATTGTTTATCACAAATATATAGATAGAAGGGTACAGGTAGCTGCTATAAAACAATTTTTTTTGTGCGTGAGAAATTTTCATGGTTCTTTTTACGTCAAGTACCTTACCACAAATCTAGAGGGAGAGAGGAGGAATGTATTCCAGGATTTTCCTTCAAGATCCATGACTGCAAAATTTTAAAATCCAACTTCTCCCTCTAAATGCATGCAGTAGAGAAAGAATCCATTGCCAGGTGTAGGAAAAAGGATGCAGTTTAGTAATGAGGCCTGAACACTCTACCCAGCACACTGACATGGAACCTCTATGAAGCAAATATTGCACATTATTACACTATGACTACAGCTCTCCAATGAAAATCTGAGTCCTGGTTTCCTCAGTTGCCTTTCCTAGGGTTGTTTCTGTATTTTAATGCAGAATGCTTGCCCTCTAAGCTTAGGGTTAGGGCACACATCTAGAAGATAGACAATTCAGATTCAATGTTCCACTGCTGAAGGAAGGCCCTGAGTTCAAGCACTCTAATGAAATACAGCTTTACCACTGGCCAGGTTTTAAAAGGAAAGAGAAGTTGGCTACTCTTCTCCCAGGGAAACAGCTTAGTTTTTTACTTCAAGGAAAGGTTCAGGAGTTCAGACTCTAGCCTAAAATATATAGTCTAATGTAAAGTTAAGAAAGACCTAAATTATTCAGATTAAGTAGTGTATCATCATCAAAAGGAGCAAAATGTTGGCTTACTTTTCATGCTGAGATACTTTCAGTACAGAGCTAGATCATGTACTTCTATACTCTGTTGCAGTCTACAGAGCTGATATATCAATGTCAAAAAGAGGTATGAAAGTCAAATGATGTGCTCTCTCCATCATTTCCTATTCTCCAGTTTAGGCATATCCCTGGTTCATCATGCTGACTGCTATGAATCTTTTTCTTGAAGAGATAATTTCCTCCAGGCATGGCATAGAAAGTTCAGTTGGAGCTTTGACTTCCACTCTGGTGGCAGCATGCCAAAATCCCTTTAAGGGACTGGCTCTTAATGTATCTCTCCATTTCTGAAATGGCCATCACAGTATTTCCCCACTTCAGAGAGGGTAAATGTGTTTTCACAGTTGTGGAGATCAAAGAAGTCGATTGATAAAAGTTCTCTTGCATAAGAAATGAAAATGGGAATATATTATGGTTGTGGAAGAGATCTTGGCCATAGTATTTTAGTCATGTAAGGACTAGTTGTCCCATTTCAATCAAGTATTCTGGTCTAGTTAAACCACTGTAAGTCTCTGTGACTATATGGAAATTAGTTGCCTACTGATGTATGACAAGTGTGTCCATGAAAATGCTTTATTTAGCTTTCATTTTTTGGTTAAATAGCACAGAGAAATTAAATCACTGCCATATTTGTGCACAGCTGAGGTATAATTTGGGAGTACACAGACAGGACTTCTTGTAAAGTGGAGATGCTGACATTTATACCAGGGATACAGGATTCCACCTCTGACCTTTTACCTGTGTAAAATTGAGAGCATAAAGTGGAGAAGACTGAACAGGTAAAACTGAAAGCATCATTTAGCTTCCAGATGTAAGAAGGATATTTCCAGGTAACCACAGACTAGTGATTAGGACTGGCAATCAGGAAAAATGTCTCTTGTAAACTAAGCTCATGAAAAGACTCAATCAGTGTAAGCTAATAAAAGTAGAACTCCTCAGTTTGCCATATTGGAATGTAAAGTAGATTCACATTTAAAGTATTCTAGCAACTCATTGTGATACGGGCTTTCGATAAACTACGGCTGTTAAATATTTCCTCTGGGAACATCTTACAGAAAACCATGTGAATCATAGCAACATCATGCTTTCTGCATATTTCACAGACTGTAAGAATTCTATGCCAATTTTGTATGAAGGTTTTTAATATATAAATTCAAAAGAGTATTTCTAAATATCACTAACATCATAAATGGAGATCTCTGATTCAGTGCACATCTGGTGTTCCTTTTGCAGACCTTAAGAAATATATTATTTTTTTCACTATGTTTATATATAATACAGGTTTGGAGTTTTTTGTTTTTCCCTTAAAGTAATAACACAGATCCTGAAGGTGTCTGATACAAATAAAGTGTATTTCAGGTAATGGAAGAGACATGGGGATTTGCAAAGATCCATTTATATCCTTTGATGTGTTGTTAATGCCAATGGCACAAAGGCATGATTTCAGAATTCAAATATCATGGAACATAACCAGGCCATAAATCTGATTGTCCAGGTACAGCTCTATGGTTAGATTCAAGAAGAGATGGTAAAACATCTATTAAATTATCCATCATCTAAAGTTTCCTCGAGGTAGGCAAAATAATCTCTGTTGCTTCTTTGTGATTCTGTTGGTTTGTTTACAGTAATGAGGCTCTCTGAGTGATGTAAATGCACTTCATTTCCATTAGCACTAATAAGAAATCAGTGAGCACATCAAGAAGGGAATACATGTATTTGCAGTATGTAATGTACCCTTGGATAGATACTTAGCCCAAAATATATTTGAAAATAATGTGAGAGATAAACATGTAGAATGAAGTGAAAAACGTGGAGGTAAAGTGCTAATTCTTTTATAACATCAGCTCAGTTGGGGTCATGAAGGAATATTGGAGATTGATGATTATGACTTTAGGTTTGGAAAATATGTAAATATTAAACATTCTCAGCTATGTGTTGTAGCATTCAACAGAGCATGTATTTCCAATTAAATGTTTTATTTCATCTGCAACTTGTCTGCCTTCAATCTAAATTTACTGAATTAGAAAAAAAAAAAAAAAGAGCAGCTCTTTTTGATGTTTAATCCTATTAACAATTAGCATTTAAAAGATCATTGTGAACATTATGCTCAAAAATTGGAAATTATCTGGACTGAATTCATAGAAGACATGAAGTCAAGAAGCTGAGGACATGCTGCATTGTAAGTCCATATATAAAAATAACTTTGTAAAGAAGTGGTAACAATGTCTCTATTATCACTGATTTTAAGTAACACATTAAAATCAATGTTCTTATGTGAAGCCTTAATGTTACCAGTCAGGGATTGTTATCCTGCTCTTCTGCATATTTTATAAACATTTTAGTCTATGTACTTCTAAAGCCTGCAATTTGATACTTCATGTGGCATGAGACATAACCTCTTACTCTGAAACGAGGTTGTTTGGGACATGTAGGTGTTGAACCACAGAAGGACTTCTACTGCAGGTCCTCATCTGCAGTCATAGGATCATGAAGTGAATACTTGCAACGTGGATAATGAAGACATCTTCAGTAATGGTGTAAAGGAGAATCCAGGGAAATACAGCCCAGACAATCTCACCCTAGAAGTGCATCTCTATCAAGGAGAACTCCTCAAAATATCACTCAAAGAGTCATCAAGGTAATCAGGCAGATGGAGACGTGCAGGCACACAAGGCAGAAAAATCTTTCTCTGTGAGGGAAGTAAAGCAATGCAACAGACTGCAAGAGAGGTTGTGAAGACATCCAGAGCTTTCCTGGACGTGGCCCTGAGTAACTGGCTATTACTGACCTGTTTTAAGCATGTTCCACTAGTTGCCCATGGAAGTCAGTCCCAATCAGCATGTCAGTCCCAAAGTCTAGCTCACAGTGGACATGGACCAAGAGGAAAAATGTGATGAAATTTCTGAACCCAGTATGCAGAAAAAGAAATGTAAGCATCCTCAATCTGCTACTTATGCTCCTATACTCTTCCATGTTCTTATTAGTGTTTGCAAACAGCCAAGACTTATTCCTGAAAGCTCTAATACTGCAAAGATTGAAAAAGGCCAGCCCAATTTCAGATGCCGACCATAAATAAAAAAGTTTCATATGTAGACAATAAATAAAACAATAGTACATTCATAGCAGCAACAGCTCATCAGAAAGGTAAAAACTATTACAATAATTTCCTTAGATTATCAAGAATGAACATAATTTCAAAGGAGACAAACAAAACTATTAAAAAAAAAGAACAAGCATAGCTCCTGCCTTTTCTAGTCTATGAAAAGATTTTCATGAGTAATTTTATGTCTTTGTGAAAGACCATGACATAGTGCCATGGTCCATCTTTTTAATTTTTCACCATTTCTTCAATGTACAAGAAGGCAAATTTTCTGCAGAGTCTTTTACTATCAGAAGAAAGCCAAGGAAGCTGCAGGTTCTGCTTACTTGAATTACTGTTGTCAATATATTATGGGGAAATTGAAGCAGAACAAGTATGCATAACTTGTTAGTTGCAAGTACTTTTTCTGTTTTGGAGAAACCACGTGAAATGGTAGAGCAGCTGTGTTATTGCCACCTAAATTCAGAAGAAATTCAGAATTGCAGAACACAATTTGAAACCACCACATGTGGACACACTGCAACCTTCCTCCTTGGAAACTTACCTGAAAGCTCTGATATAGATGTGACTTACATTTGAAAGAAACTCTTTTTATAATACAGCAGATTTGTGAGCAATCTCTAAATAATGTATATAAACCCAGGAAATTATTTTTTAGATTTTTATGTCAAATACTTCCTAATGTGAAGTCATGCTTTTAGTGGTTTACAGAAATAATGCTGCATGATAAATTATTGGCTGTATCTTTCACACATCCTTTGCAAACTCCACTTGGATGCAGGCCAGCTGTTGGTAATTGGATCTTGTGTGTTATTACACTTGCAGCTTTGGTATCACTCAGCCTTTTTGCATTCCATTGCTGAATTTCCTTCCTTTGTGCTGTGGCTTTTTCACTGCAAGTTATTTGTGTTTTTAAAATGAACCATGCAAAGAAATATTTCCATAACCATGGTGACACTGTAACACACTTAAAAAGTACAAAGATATTAAGGTAAATCTACCAGACTGGTATTTTCTGTGACCAATTGCTGGAAATTTTTTTTTTTTTGGTAATAAGAGAGACAGAATGGAATGATGGAATGTGCTGAGTATTTCCAGATCTGCTTACACTAGAGTATCTACTATAAATTAATACAATACTTTTTTAACAGAAGTGATGAGCTGTGTGTTGCTGTGCCTGTTCTACCTCCTAGTTTTTAATGAATCCTGGGATATGATGCAGTTTCTTTTTTTTTTCTCTCATTTTTTTAAAAGTTATTTTTATTTCTTACATTATTTGAAGATCTACGCTTTCAGCTGGGAAGCCAGGGTACATAGAAAGTGGGCCCAAATACAAAAAGACATTTATATACCTTATGCCCACTGTCATCGATAGCTCTTAATTGCTTGCATTTCTGACCAAATTGAGTCTCTAAGACCTAAGGTTTAAAAAAATAAACTTTCCATTTAGAAAAGACCTTTAGTTTTGTCTTCAAGATCCTACACTACTGTCCTCAGTAAAAAGAAAATAAAATGTTCCTAGAGACTGCCAGAATGGAAACCAAAAGTAATGCAAAATGTACTTGCTATCTGAAAAAAATTCAAGTAAATCTTGTTATTTTGAGAGTCTGACTGGTTTTAGATTATGAAAAGGACAGTAGCTGTGGGCAAGGATTTGAGCACTGGCTTATTCTGCTAATTGTAGGTCCAGATGTATAAAGGCAGAAAGTTACAGACTGACAGCCTACAGCAGTTCACAGTTGCGTGTTTGCTAAAAAGCCTTGTCTGTTCTCCCTAATCTTTTCTTCTCTGCATGGCTCCAGAGAAATCTGAAAACTGTTAAAAGGTAGTCCTAATAAGCAGAATGCTTACCTGCAATAGGTGCAGCATATTAGTTACAACAGTAAAACAGATGTGATAAAAAATTCAACTGCTCAATTGTTCTTTTAAAACCTCTTTAGAACGCCTGCCGCTATGTCATTGCCAAAAATTTACTGCTAAGGTACTACACTAGATAATTATTTAAAGCCTTCTGGGTTTCTTTCTTCTCTATCTTGACTAAATAGAACTTAGAATTAAACCCCTAGAGCACAGGGTTCCTATCCTATCTCTGAAGTTCACCGGAAACTCTCTATATAGCCAACATTTCAGCATGCAACATATTGCCATTAAATCTCAATAATTTCCTGGTGTCTTGTTGTCAAGCAAAATATTTTAGAGTGTTCATGTTCTACCCATAGCTTCAAGGAACACAAGATACACTCAATTTTTAAAGATCCTTGAAGAGTTTTTTACAGCTGACTTGTGATACAGATTTGTGCAACAGAAGAATTGTGGAACAGAATGATCTGTGCAACAGAACAGCTGATACATAATTTTAATAATATTAACACAACTTTATCAGGTCATGCAACTCTTCTGGAGTGAAAACCATAGCACTAGTTCTAGCTAATTGTGAATGCAGTTGTTTTCAGAGCAGAAAAAATATTCTGTGTTATGAAAGGGGTAGCGACGGTTGTCTGACTACCCTCACTCCCACACCCATCTTAAAAAGAAAGCTTAATAACAACACTTCTCTGGGAAAGGATTTATGAATCTAAATAAATTTCTAGCCAGTAAACCCACTGTATAATTAAGAGAACAATATTGTTTCCAGGAAATGGGTAATAATAAGGGAAGTTAGCAGCTGGGCTTACGTTTCATCCAAATTGAAGTGGATGATCACTGATGAAATATCCCATAAAATACATGCATTCTGTCTCTGAGAGCATTTGACTATTTCCTCAATTGAAAGGTTATTATGCAAATTAAATGCAAACAGAAAGGAGGCGTATCTGAGACCAACTTTACTAATATGTTGAATTCTGTAATAGATTGGATCAACATCAGACTTGTTGTTACATGAAACCAGAGGCAATTTTGCTAAGAGAAGTGTTGCACTCTGACTGATACAGAAAATATTCGGTTACCTCCTCATAAAAAATATAGTTTTGAAATGTTTTGATTTATGATTCTCTTAAGACCTTCTTATGACTTTACTTAAAACTTTCTTATTACATGGTAATGTTGATGAGAACTGCACACTAAAGTAATGAGGACGTCCAGTCAAAATTGTCCTTGCTTGAACACTTGTTTTCTTTCTAGAAATATTTATTGATCTCTTTACACAAATATTTTCCATCAGGTAGGTTTTGAAAACTAAAGTTTTGCTTCTTTCAGATTAATTCATCTCTCCAAACTCTCTTTTTAAAAAAATATTTCCTTTTCTCTTAGCTACAATATATATAACCTTATTTTGCTTATTAATGTTAGATATTGAATCAAATTTACACAAGCATAAGCAAGACTTGGAATGTGCTAACTTTTCTATGTTCAAATAAGGTGTGTTCAGACTTACAGTTCCAGTAGCTATTTAACTGATGCACTTCCTAGTAACTGAAATCTCATTCATAAAAAGTTTAGTATTTAACTCTGTTAATAATTTTCCAAGATATCTGAATTAGATCAGTAGTATTATCCCTATTTTATATCAGGGAAAATTGTGGTAAACATTACGGACTGACCATAACGTGTATATCTAGATTTCAAGAGAAGAATATCTTTGACCCCTGGCTGTCAGAGGTGTTACTCAGAGTTGAAGTAGAACACAGCCAAAAGGATCCATGTTCATGGAAGTATGTAACAGGTTTTTGTCTGCCTCTTAAACAGAGTGACTGACACAGTCATGCACTGAACTACAGTTTTATTTTTCTCCATCCTGGATTTCTGTCTTTGAGGTGCCATGCTCTATATCCCTTGTCATAATCATCAGCACACTGAAAATCATACTGAATTAAGGATGGTTTGAAAGCTACTTTCTGCTTTTTTGACCCAGACACATACTGCCCATGAGTGTAATGAACACATAGATGTCTCAGATTTCCTGTTACTCCAACTTCCATCCATCTATAAATTAATCTCCATTTCACAGGTTTTAGGATATTGCTGCCACCTGGTCAGTATCTTTAAAACTTCCACTTCAAAATTTAAAATGTTAGCAGATGCTCAAAGGAAGTGTATGAAGTCTGTATTAAGGATACAGAATAGCTTTCACACCCACTAGAATCATGTCTCCCATTCATGTGGTGAACATATGTAGTTTGTTGCCTCTGGATTTAAACTTAGGCTTGACTTGTTTTCTTTCTTCTCAGGAACATTCTGAGTTTGCCCTTCATTTTCTCTCCACAGTTTTCTTTCCATGCTGTTTTGGTACATAGTATTTTGAAAAGAAAAGAACAAACCCCCATATATTAGCCACTGCTTAACTGCGGTAAATATATTGAAAACTGTAGCAGTCGGCATCAGTTTAACCCTCAATATGCCCACAGATTGGGTAGCTGAAAAACCTTTGACATGATTTACTAAGTAAGTAGTTCATAGTTTGATAAGTTTGATACAGTTTCTTTAAGTAATTTATGTCTCACCCTGGAAAAAAAATACAGTAACAATAATCAGCTAAGTGAAAAAATTAACTTCACAAAACAGAAGCATATTCAAAGGCTGAGTTTCTGCACCCTGAATGCTTTTTTGGTTTTATGGCTTCAGTAGCTCCCCTGGCTCTAAGCTTAACAATGCTATTTAATCAAAATAGATAGCTTTAGATGTATATTTAAAGGAGAGTGATCAGCAGTAAAATGGTGAGCAGATTCAGTTAGTTAGGCCTCACATTTAACAATCCATGGAGATGAATGGAATCATTTCGCAGTAATCTTCAAGCTTGTGTTTGTCTACACTTGTCACAAACATGCATCATTCTACATTGTCAGGGTTATCTAACTACATAGAAAAACACTGTTTCAGGAGAAAGACTTTATGGTGGGTTTCTCTTTAGAAACACATGCAGGAAGAAACTAATTCCTTGGAATTACTGAATTTTTCACACTAACAAACTTCTTTTGGTTTTGCACATGGGTATTTCATTTTTTGCCTGTGTCTAATTAACAGCTGTTGTGAGTTTCTTTCTTTCTGTTTTCCTATTATAGGAAAGTGATTGCTTCAACTTTCTTTTCTTTCATATTAATAGTTGTCAGTGTCTTGACAGGCTCCATAGAATTTCCACAACAGTTAACAATCTGATGTTCTTACTGCATTTGATGGTTCATTAATATGTGAATATTTGTGAATGATAAACAATTTTAATGTTATTACTGTTTATAGGACAAGTACAAAAGGAAATACTTCAGTGAGAGAGACAGCTAAAGAACTAATTATAAAATCATTAAATTACATGTTATAATAATGAATTCTTATGCAGATAGAGATAATGGCCTGATTCTTTCAAGATAGTATAGCTCTTGCATGTAGTTAACTCTTTCCTAGTTTTAGATTTAAGCCAAGTATAGAGGGTTGAATACATGATGGAGCATCATGGCAAAATTATATTTTGCTTAACCGAACTCTCTAAAGTGTAAGTAGCTATTTTTAAGATAATCAGGTTTGTGCTTTTAGGGGCTGATTAATCTCATCCGTCTGCCCTAAAATAGATCATATGTATCAAACGATAGAGAAATTGCTTCACTTTATTTACTAACTTACTAGGTCAGATTCAGACTACTGGGTGAGAATTGTAATGCACTATCAGTAATGTAAATGAGAAAGTCCAAGTTTTGAAATAAAAGAAAAACACCTATACTTAATGAATGATAAACTGGGATAAATGACATGGCACATATGATATGCTATGCCATGAGACTGCAAAAGGATCTGAAGAACAGGACCCTTAAAAAAAAATCTTTTCTGAAATGAGTACATTTTGTAGTAAATAGATGCACATACTTGCTATACTTCCTCAAAAAGGCAAACTGGAACTCCATGTAAAAAGGGAATTCTTTTTCAGTGGTCTGCATCAAGAGATCAAATCAGATTCTTTAATAGAAAAACAAAATTAAATGAGGCTTCTATTGCATGCATCACAGGGACACAAGGCAAATAAACACTTAACTGAAACATCTAAGTCTAAAATTTCACAAGATTAAAATTTCCTCAATTCCTTTCAATTTTTATTTCAAACCACAAATGGTAATTATGTGAAGTTATTGCCTCTAATGAGGACAGTATATCAGCAGTTGATTCTGCTGTCATTAGTGAGAACAGACAGTATCCCATTTTCCAAAAGTCAAAGGAAAAATCAAGCTTTTATTATGTGCAAGATCAATACAGTTACTTTTCTTTTTCTAGGCAGACTGGATTATTTGGCTAATCTCTGTCATATGTTTCTGCTCATTCATCTTCTGGACACTGAACCTGTTAAGCCATATGCAATGCTGAGCTTGATATATTGAGCACTTTCCAGTGCCTTTTTTTTTCTTTTCCTTTCCCTTTTGTTTTTGGTAAGTACTTGAATTCTCTTCTTACTGTGCAGACACAGTCTCTAGGTCTGTTTTCAACAAAATATTGTTTTCACCTGTCCTTAAAATTTCAGAACATTCTTCAGGGGGTTTAAAATACTCTTACTTGGCATTGGCTCTCTATCCCAATGGATAATGAGACTGATAAGACCAAAGTGATGTTAATAAGTCTGTTGCTAGAAAACAGTTTCATAGGTGTGCCAATGACACAAATAGTCAGGCAGCCAAGAGAAAAATGTTGAAGTTACTGCACTTTTCTAAGAAAATTTCTTTCCTGGAGATGTGTACCATTACAGTGAAAGTCAGCAAGCTCCATTTGTAACCTATTAAGTCAATACACAGGAAAACATTAAACCATAAATAAGTTACTGACAAAAATCCCCTTTGATTATATTGATTACAATTAATTTGGCAGAAATCAGGTAATAATTATGATTGACTAGGTTCAATCTCCTGTTACACTTATGCTAATCCATGAGAATCCTTTTTAATAAATATAATAATCCATGGAAAAGATTCTGTCAATTGTTCTTTCTTATGTCATTTCCTAAAAGGCATAATTATTCCGATTTTAATATAGCATTACCATGCCACAGATCACTGATCACAGAGATTTGCCTGAAATAACAATGAACCTTAGGTACCTGAAAACACTGAATCATGGTGCAAAGAGTATTGTCATTAACTCTTGTATCTGTAGCTAGTAACACTAGGTAGAAGTTCAGTTTTTTGGTTCTCATTAAATGGTGTGCTCAGTTTGCTGTAAGATTCTTCTTTCTCTTAGAAAGCAGGGAAAGAGGAATGATGACTGTTTTATGAAATTACATGTGGTTGTACCTAATCATACTTGGCATATGAGCCTCTTCAGTTAGCATGGTAAAAGAGGTTGAATGTTGATCCATTCATAAGTCAAAAATAATTTTAAAAGACAATTAACTGGGTGGATGAGCCAAACTCTTTTGTGAATGTAAAACTTCTATTAAGTTGAATTTGGTTAGAGAGGTACTGTTAATGTCTTAGGTAATTATATTTCAATACTACATATTTATACATAGAGGTAATAAAGAGGCATGTTGGGACTGAATACACGGTCCATAATTTGAGCAGCAGAACTGTCCTGGGACAGTCCTGCTAACTTCAGTGGAATTTCACAGAGAAGAAAACACCCTTATGTTCATGCACTGATGTCTTAGATTTCCCCTCAAAGGCAACATATGGTGAGTATCAAAAAACTATTTCCTCCTAATTTTCAGCTTGAACACGGGAGATGTAAAATGATATAACACAGAAATGTGCAACACAAATGTATTGGCTTGCATTGCTGTGCAGACAGCAGGTCAATGAATGTTGAAGCTCATCTTCAGCAAATAAGTTAATTTCTCCTAAAATTATTTTTTTGAGGCAAGAAATAATAAATAGTATCTGTAGACTTTCTAAGAAACTAAAAATTATTGTTAAAAAATGGTACATGAATATACAGGAGATCTGAAATTTGCTGGAATAGCAGATGATTTGTGTTTGATTTTCTCCATGATCTCTCTAGATCACATTTCAAAAAGAAAATTTATTTTCAGTCCTAGAGTACAACGATAATTTTATTGACATTAATGACACTCTTATCCTAGCCAAACAATTATTCAGGTGATATACTGCTAGACCACACTCCTTGCAGTGGCTACAGATAATAGCTAAACTGTGGCTTTGTAGAAATAATTTGCCAATGGCACATAGAAAAAGAAAAGAGCGTTTGGTTTTTTTGCAGTGCCCCAGACACAGATTGTAAGTCAGCCACAATCTGCCTTCTGCTATCACCTCTGGGTAGAATAGACGAATACAACAGCTCTACACTTCATGCAGTTATATGGCCAGGTGCCACTGTGTTAGTGCAGTTACATTCTTGGGGAAAGAAATAATATCAAGGCTCAGTCTACTCTCTTCACACCATTATGGAAGGGGGAAGTAATGGCTCTGCAGAGGTTGCTTTCCCACCTCATAAATGAGGATGGTTTCCCACCGGTAATGTAGACAAACCTGTCTAACAGGCAAAAAGGAAGGTTCCTGAGGTAATGTTAAGTGGAGCTGAGCAAAAATTAAAATTATTGTTCCTTGGGGAAATTCAGCTATTTCAACACTTGGTTTTTGTACCTAATTGAGTTGAAAAATTGGACCTTGTCAAAGGCCAGTATACTGTAAAAGCTGCTTTGGTTTGGTGAGGTGGTGACATTTCATTTTGAGTTCACACAGCATTAAAATGCAGTTCTCTGTTGCTCTTTATTTCTGTATACATCTTACAATATATCTGAAGGTATATGCTCATGATAGTGCACCATATGCTTCCATCCAGTATAAGCTTCCATTGGATTATAGATTTCAGAGGGTACTTCACCATTAAACAAACAGTCAAATTTTGATAATAATAGTTGTCTGACAGTATCAGTAACAGGCATTCTATTAAGGAATAAATACAATACATACAAACTGTTTACAAAAAGTTGTTATTAGTGTGCATTTAAGCAAAACCTGATTAAAACTGTAATGTAGTTGATCTTCATATAAGAACTCTAAAAATACTCAATAAGTGATCCAATGAAAATCCTTAACTACTTCTGCCAATTCCTTCCTCTACTTAGACTTAACAAATGCTATTAAATATTTTAATCAAAATATATGGATTGTGCTTGAAGGCCTTGTTTCTTTGCAAGGAGGTGGAACAGAACTACAACCTCATCCTAACAGACAGTGGTAAAATAAGTAACAGTACCATTAAAATCTATCACCATGCTTCCAATCACTGTAACTGTACTGTAGAGGACTCTGAAGAGCTGTGCAGTAATAGCATATCTTAGCTATCTGTCAGTAAGACATCCAGTCAATTTTTTAGCCTGCTAAAAATATTTCTAGAAAAAAACCATCTGGTACAGCAAAACCACAAGGGAAATAATATTTTTTTAAATAAGTTATTCCTGCTAGAAAAATATCAAGGCCTTCTGTTTATTGTTATACTTATGAGGTAACTGCAATGAAATAATAAAAGTTTTATCTTATGAACTGAAGAAGCTTTCATTTATTTTTTCAAATCACTAAATGGCCTACTCTTTCAGGTGTATTACAAAAATGGAGTTGATTTCCTTCAGTGAAATTGGGCTAAAAGGAATGACATAGTTAGTTGACACAGGGAAAAAAAAAAAAATTGTATAGATTACTGCCAGCATTTTCTCTGAAACTTTTAGGAGGGACATGCCATTCATTTAATGAGCTCAGATCAAACTTCCCTTGTTATATGATGCATAATGATGAAGTATATGCACAGATTTTAGATTTATTTTAATGTCCCTGTGTATGTGAAAACACATATAGGGACATTGCAGATGACATAATCCATACAAATATCAGTAGCAATTTTATTGCCTTTCTTCTCCATCTCTCTCTCCTGCCAAAACAAGCACCTAATTTCAGAATGCCTTCCTGGGAACTATTTCTTTAGTAAAAGTGAATTTAAAAAAAAAAAAAAAAGTGACATCTACAAAGCAGTATGCCCTCTTGGAAAGTTAAATGAAAACATTAGGGTAACAATTTAAAATCATCTGAATAATATAAGATTGCAAAACACTTTCACAGACTTAGTTTTTATATTTATGTCTCAATTTTACTTAAAATAGTAGATGAGTTATTGCATTTAAGTGGCTGTGTTTTTCAGATGAGAGGGTCCTGCTCTGAAGTTTGTCAGTGAGGAATCCAGATGAATTAACTATCTGATGATAAAATTTCCTACTCAGAATTACTTTCCCACAGAAATAGTCTTCTAAGTCTGCTCACTAAAGAGAGCTAGAAACAGATTATAATATTTTATCTGACAGCTGACAAAGGAAAGGGAGTTATTTACTTTCAAGACAAATTACTTTTCCCTAAAATGGTTTTGCAAAATGCTTTTTGCACTTACAATTGAACACAGTTTTAAAAAATACGGGTTCTGTGAGTTAGCTGCAGATCAAGTTTTGTGCCATTATGTCACTTTGCAGGGGTTGAAGAACACAGATGGGGGCTAAACATACTATTGGAATGGGAATAAAAGAACAAATGGGAATAAACAGGGAACATTTAATCTGGGAGCTAAGCTTTATGATGGACAATGAAGAATCACCACATCATAGGAATGCCTCAGCCTCTTAAGTAGATATAAGTGGAAAAAAGTAAAGTAGAAATGCTGTAAATTACAAAATATAAAACTCCAAAAGAAAAGAAGAGGTTTGGAAGACCAAAATTCTAAGTGTTTAAAGCAGACCTCACCAGATCACTCACCTCTAAAATGCCTTCTGCCTCTCATGAAAGGCTGTCCATTCAATACACAGAGGGAGGCACTCTGCTTCAGTTCAATACATTTCTGCTTTTGGGGAAACATGAATGATGAACTGCACATCAATGACTGAGTGAATCTAAAGAAAAGTGAAATCTTAGGGTAGAACTCATCCTTTCATACACTTCACTTTCTTCTATAGCCCTTGGAAACCTTATGTAGATACTAGGAGAAAAATAATTACTGACTTTAATCTTCCTTTAAGTTTTGCATGGACAGCAGGGGATGTCTGGAATGACTGCACCTCTAAACCCTTCTGAGGGTACCTGCCCAGAAAGAGTTTGAGAATTCAAATGTTACTGTACATTCACAAGATTTTTCTGGTAAAACTTAACATCAGATAAAAATAAGTTGAGTATATCTTCACATTTCTTCCTTGTGCCTCTGGTTAAAAAGAATATATTGCAGATTTAAGTCAACTATTTTGTTAATTAATCAAAATTTTATTAGAAATATCAAAAAGAGATTTGCCAGTGTATTTCTCTATTATTTCTTTGGAAGTTTGAATGAGTAACTATGTGGCAAACGTTTTGATGACTAAGCTTAGGCTATAAAAATCTGAAACTGAATTGATTTGATGCATATTTGCAATAATTACCTATCTACCTATCTATCTGTCTTTAGCAGTAACATTGAAAAAAGCTCTCAGAACTAGCTGCACTTACTAAAAGAGACTACAAAGACATAAATAGCATGCAAATAAGTCCGGAGAAAATGTTTATGTTAATTATTGCCTTGTGTCTATAGTAACATTGCTTCTTGTTTAATTCCTGCTTAATGGATATTTCTCTTGGTTTTTCCATGTAGAAACAATTTACAGAATTTATTTTTTAGACCATATCTGGAATGGTTACATCATCTCCTTAGATAAAATCCTTGGTAGTAGTTCTCATTATAGAAACTTTAAAGGGATCTCTCTCCTTATCTAAATCCAGAGTAAATAATATTTTCTTTAAGGCTAAAGGATCTCATAACTTTTCATTCACCTTCTGAGAATCACAAAATTTCTGGTTGCAAATATATATAATGTCCCATAGTTATGCAGGCAATAGTAGCAAAACCATTATGAAAATTATAGCAGCATTATTTTGTATATATATTAACATATATATACACAATATATATTATTTCCCTTTATTATTTTCTTGCAGTCAGAATCAAATGTCAAAGTAGTAGATATTTTTCCCATCATAAAGATGGACAATAAAATATCTATTCAGTACCTCAAAATGTATTCTAAATAGATATAAAATTAAATGCATAATTAAAAATGAAAAAATAAAACCGCTTTTTTACCCCCCAGTATTGCGAGAATAAAATAGCTTTGTGAGACAGGTTTCAGGATTAAGTGTCAAATGAATGGAGCCAGATGTAACAAACAGAGGAGCTGTTTTATAGTTACTCCTGCATTTTGTAATGCAAACATGGAAATAATCCCCACAGCTATTGAATTTTGGACGAAAGTCAAGAATATTAAAGTGATTTGAAAAGAGAAAATAAAAGTTACAGTCAGACAGGGTATATTTAGAAGTTTTGCTGCAAAAGAGAACTGCAAAAGAACATCTCATTTGTCTTGTGATGCAACATGTAATAATGAGCAATATTTGTGAGGTAAATTGCTTAGTTACAAGAATGAAATAATAATGTCTCTCTGCTAAGCCTATCTGTAAGGCTAGGTTAGTGCGTGCATAAAAATGGCTTACAGATGATGGTACAGAAAGCCTTGAGCAGCAGGTTAGGCGCCATCCAAAGGCATAATATTATTTGAAGTCCTTGGGGTTCATATAAGCTATACACTCTCCTTTTAACTCCCCTGTCTGCTGCCTCCAAATAGGTGGTCATTTATTGCTTTATTGTACAATGAATAAATGAGCATCACTCCATCTCCTTCCTATTGGCTCTGCAGCTGTGAGCTGAGTCCAAGATTCACATTATCCATTCTTTCATGCCCAGTTGCTTTTGAAGCAAGTGAATGGGTTATTTCTTTCATTTCAATGTGTGTGGACTCAAAGTCTGCTTAGAAGAAATGTAAGAAGAATATTCTTTTTGTCTGGTATATTACTATGGGAAAGAAGCCCTAATTTATAGTCAGGCAGGTTCCTTTAAAACACCAGTTTTACTGTACTGATATTGCTCAGACATTGTGGAGCAATGGATTTTGGGATGGTGCAGATTCTCCAGAAGCAAAACAAGCTTATAGAAACTCTTTCCACATGTAACACAGTGCACATGTCTTTGCTGCTTATAAAGGATAAGAAACAGATGGTTCTTCATGTTTTTAGTTAATAATTCTGAAGTTCTGGGATTCACCTTTAATTTTAATACACACAAACCCCAAATATCTCAGTTTTGTCCTATTTTATTAAATACATGATGTAGTCATATACTTGTGTTTTGTGGGGGGTTTTGCGTTTTTTTTAGTGTGTGTTAGGTTTTTTTAACTTATGGAACACATAGAGGCGGTTTTTCTTATTTTGTACTTTTGTAGCCAAACTCGACGGGACCTCTAGGAGTACTATCATTTAATTATGGCTAATTATATAATGGCTGATAATGTGTATGTTGTGAAACTTCGTATTCTGTTGTAATTCATATCTGTTTATCAAACACTACAGCAAGGGTCTGTGAATAGATTTGAATAAATTTCCAGTGGAAACTGATAGCAGTTGATATTACTGATGTGTGGTAGATCAGTAATAAAAATGAATTTTATTAGTGATAAAGCTTTTAAAATATGAAGAAAAAACACCCTATTTTTAAATTGTGAATTGTTTAAATTCTTGGCAGCCAATGTTGAGTGTTTAAGGGAAATTGCTATGGAATCATTTGTACTGAGAATTTTAAAAGGATAGTAATAATGGAAAAAGTCAAGTTCACTGAGCAGCTGAAGTATCCAAATAATTTTTAAACACCTTTAAATATAAAAGTCAGTGTTGTGTTGTTGTGTTGATCTAATGCTTCTATGCAATGAAAGAAAAAGATGAATTCTTGTGTGTATACACCACTACTGAAAATACAGGGTTACTAAGCTGAAATGATAGAAGTCTAAAAGAGTCCAGCATATCTACTTCTCTGTCTTTGGCGCCCACTAAATTTATATACGGTGTTGATAACAGCGTAGGCCCACAAAACTTCATTTTCCCTTAAGTGTTGTCATGCTATCTGTAATAAAGAAAAATGAGGCAAATGTACCATAAATAGACAGAAATGAAGCTTCCATTTAAGATTAGAAGAAAAAGTTGATTCCAATGGGCCTTAAAACAGAATTGCTTTCAAAGTCACAAAATAACATTAAATGTGGAAATAAAATGGCTTTTTTTTTTTTTTTGGCAAAGAAAGATATTTTCTAATACAAGGAAAGAGCATATTTTGTCTTTATACTCTCTTTGGTCTTGAGGAATTTACTACAGATGTTTCTCTCTTCTCCTTTATGCCTTTTCTGTAGTAAATAGATGTAACATTTTTGTTTATATAAGAATCTGTTTTCAAATTTGTATGTCTTTTTCCCCTCCCACCTCTTCTTTAGATATTTCTGCTTTTGTCTTCTGAAGAGTCTGATGTTTCTATTTTCCTTGCTTGTTCTGTTTCAAAACAGAAATATCCACTCCATCACTTTTATTACAGCTCACGTATTTATTTTTCCCTTTTTTTTTTT
>VZRO01005202.1:2039577-2126875 GCA_013397915.1 Daphoenositta chrysoptera | reverse complement strand
AAAAAAAAAAAAAAAAAAAAAGAAAAAAAGAAAAAGGAAGAGAGATTCTCTGAGTCTGTAGCATTGATGGTACCAACAGCTGAGTGTCACTGGTCAGATTGCTGTCACAAATACAAGGTCAAAACGTAACTATTTATGTGAGTAATCCAAAATAGCCTTCCTTTTTTATAGAATGAAAAATATATTTTCAAGTATATTCTTTTTGGTCTCTTCTGTACCGGCCTTGCAATTATCAACCAGACTTTATGGGTATCTTGTCATGGCAAGCAACAAAAGACAAAAGTCAGCAGAAAAAAACACTGATATTATTGTAATATTATCTACCATTTTCTGCAATATGTGCATATCTCCCAATATTAATATAATTCTCATTTTCTATCCAGATCAGAAACTAGAATGGAAAACTTCTAATGTATCTGACTGTATACTATGCTAACTTTAAGTTATCAGTTGTTTCTAAAAAGACTGTCCCATTCCAGTTTGTTAAGCAGAAAAAAAAACCACCAGCAGGAGTTAGGTTTCTGGTCCAGCAGTCAGTGTTATTCAATTAAATATGTTGGCATTTGTCTATAAGTTTTTTCTCAAACATCAATCACAATTAATGAGTCCATTGACTTTCACCACCAGTGTTAAACTCGATTTGCAGTTGTCAGGTGCTTTTTTGAACTAAGGGAAGATTGGCTGAAATTCTAGAAGACTCCATCTGGCCCGTTTTTTTGCTCCATAGAGGAAAGTGAAACATAATGTGTTATCACCGTGCCATCCAGTGCTGACCAAACTGATCACCTGAGACTGTGAAGTATCTACAGACTTTCTGGTTTAGCGCAAGAGGAAAAGCTTGGTTCTGAACTTAAAACGACCTGGAATGTCAAGGGGTTTATCATCACCAAAGGCAGATTTTTTTAAATGCTGTCATTCTGTATCACAAACTTTGAAAGAAAGGGAAACATGTTATCTCAACTCCAGCAATAGTCTATAATAAGAGCAAAGTTTGTTAAATGTGATCTGTCTTATATAGCAAAAATAGAGGGAGGAAGTGCCAGGTTTTATAAAATTGCTTAACCCTACACTTGCAGCATGTAACATTTTAAGCTGGCAGGAACAGATTCTACAGCTCCACAAACAGCATGCTCCTGCTCCCAACAGATAAGAAAATGTTATGTGCAATGCATTGATTTTCCTTCTAGTGCAACACAATAACCCTGCCAAAATTATAATGAAATTAGCAGATATTTAGTATGGATATAGACAAAGTGTTCAGTGTTTTGTATTTACAGGGAAATTACAAGAAGACTTTGTATATTGTTTACCACACACAAACAAACATACTTTGACCTTTTTTAATAATTTTCTCCTTTATGCTTAGTTTTTGTTCTTTTTGCTTTCATCCACAAGGCTTGTTTCTATTTGAATTATTTTTGGATATCATCCCAGATGCGACAGGTTGCTGTGCTAATTTATAAATAATATAAATTCAGTAACCATAAAATTGGGTTCCATGTTTCAAATTGTTTTCAGTGACCTTCTTGTTTGCATTATGACCCTTTTTCATAAGCAGTGGTTTGCATCATCAATTCCACCTGTTCCTTCAGGAGATTTGTTAGCCCTGCCTTTGCTGGGAAGAAAACAGTAGAAGTGACAAGTGATGTGTGTCTTGCTTCATGCATATTGAAATAAGCTGGGTAATTTGATATCATAACTAGTAGCAGTAATCTTAGGGGTTTTCCAGAATAGTGTGTTCAGTAAATTGCTACTAATGTTGTGAGTTATTATTCCTGGCTATTTTTTTGTTTAGTATGTCTAATGGTTTTGCCCTTATAATTCTGCCTGCCTCAGCTGAGCTATAAACTACGACCCTTTCCAGTTAGCCTGATGCTCTTCCTCATCATAAAACAAAGTTGTTGATTGATGCTATGCAAAGTAAAATGCTCAGTTCTTGCAGGCAAATTTTGACCCAGTGGGAGCAGAATTTTTCACCTGAGAGGTTCTTACGGACAACAGTGAATGATAAAAAATTCTTTGGTCAAGGATCTTTGATCTTTGAATGTATTACAGGACACTTTACTGGACAGTATGTTCTAACACTAACAGATAGAGCATATGGTGCTGATATATACCACTGCCTTTGGCTCTCCCCTTTCACAATAAGAATTTCTGATCTCTTCTGGTCCGAGACAGATCCCTATGTGTGTTCTTGGAACTTTGCCAATCTCTTTAATACATATGAAACCAATTTATATGGGTGGGAGGGAAAATATTGCTCAGTTAATCAAAGTTCTCCAACACACTGTTCAAGCAGGAATCTGGCAATTTTCTACAACTTTCATGGCACCTTATCAGAGGGCTATTTACTGCCTTTGCTATCAAGGCAGAAGACATCATGAAAATTAGTTCCAATTTCTTCCAAGATTTAAGTCCTTTCATTCAGATACAGCTGTGATCTTGCACTGGTTTGCATCTTGCATAAGTTTTTTGCACTTACCTGATAGATCAAAAAAAGTGATCTATTTAAACAGCATTCCAATTCCAACATGATTTTACCACCTAGATAACAGTTTAAATCAAGGTCTGATAGCAGTAGTATTTCATAAGCAAACACTGTGAAAGCTGGAATGCAGCTATTTGAACAGAAATAAACATTCTTCATCAGTGTCTAAAGAGAACTTAAAGTTTATATCAGATATCAAAGCTCTCAACCCAACACAAACCCTGACCCAAACCCTAATCCTAACCCTAACCCTTACCAAATAGTAAAAATTGTTCTTCCAACCAAGCCTTTCTGCCAACCTCTTACCAAATTTTGTGTGACAGAAACATGGAGATTCATTGTAATAACTTTTTTTTACAACATAAAAGAAACACAACTCTTTGTTTGGAAGTAGAAAACATTAAGCTATTGTGGCTTTATTCTAAAAGCCTGTTTGAAACTTTGAGAAACTGCCCTCTCAATATCTTTCATCATCCTTAATTTTGTATCTCCTTATAATCTTCCTCTCTTTTTAAATCCTTGTGTTGTCAATTCCAATTGCCTTTTCCAGGGATGTAACTTAAAGACTTTCATTGCCCTGTCTTAAAGACATCGTTCCCTGCAGGCATCTAGTTCTTACATCAGGTAGCATGCAAACTTCATCTCCTATTCATTAATCGTACCAGTTCCCTCTGTAAAAGTCTAAGGTAAATGGCTCTGAATTATAGAGGATGTGCACATGTTGGAATGCCTTCTTGGCATTCGTTATTGGCATGTCAATGTACACCCATCCAATGACAAAAAATACTGGAAACCCTCCTGTCTTTAGAGCAGCTCTGCATGAAGGTTAATGACTCCCAGGAGGGCCAGCCTCTGCACACAATCACTCGTGTCCTTAGCAGACAGATGCTCATTTCTTGTCTGACAGGTTTGTGGTGCTCAGTGGAGATTTGTTCCTGGCGTCTGAGCAGGCTGGCCATATGAGGAACAGAACAAATGTCCATACTGCTTGTGGAGACAAATGCTTGTGGTGTAGCACTTAGTCTGATGCAACCAGCTTATTCGAAGTGGCTGATGGGCAGGAATCATGTTAAAACTGTAAGTGTTCTGTCCCTGCTCCTGCTCTGATACCAGGATGCACTTTGGATGCGTGCAAGTCAGTCAGGCATCCGCTCCTCCTCGAGCTATATTTTATGTCAGGGACTCTTCTCTGTCCTGACCAATTTGTGGTTTATGCTAATAAAATTCTCCATAAATTACACACTGCTGATTTCTCCAGTGACCACCTCAATAATCAGTCTCACCCTCACCTGTATTTTATAAACAGCTTCATCAAGGGAAACTCTCCTTCTTCTGCCCCTGTCTGCTCCAAAAGTCACAATGACTGACAGCTATAGTCTCAGTGGTTTTGGTCTACTCTCCAGGGAAAAACTGCTCAGAAATAGGCCTCTGCCTAAAAGTAATAATAGTATGTTTCTTTGCTATGTCAACAAATTCAGATTGGCTCTTTGACAGACATTTACCTAGGAGTACTAAATTAGGAAAAATCACACTAAATATAAAATACAGTAAAGTGTCAAGTTTTAGAAGTTTTCCCTTCTGAGATGAAATATATTAAAATAATATTTATTTACATTTAAGAAAATCAAATATTCAATTCATATTAAATCATTGAATTAAATTCACAATTTTTTTTAAAATTTAACTTTATGGTTGCTTGCCTGCAAATAAAATTCTATTAATGGCAGTCATGTTTGGATATATTTGTGTAAAATATTTAGTGGCTATTTATAAACCACTGAGAATTTATATTCTTGGTTTATTAATCACTATGATGTTTTTTTAACTATAGTTGTGGCCCTTCATTAAATCAGGAATTTATTAAAAATAGTTTGAGATTAATAAATTACAGATCTTACCCTAATGAAGCTTTTCTGAGAATCAGTATTAGCTTCAAAACTTTACATAGTTAAAAGTACAGTGAATGCAACTAGCTAAGTGTAGGTGCTGGAGTTCATTGCCAGATTTATTTTGGCCACTGCAAATATTGCAGTAGTTGAGTAGTAAAGGCTTTTGGGGGCTTTTAGTGAACAATGGTTATTCTAAGCCTCAGGAATTTTTGAGGCTAATTCTTGTATGGAAATAGTGAAAAACCCAGCCTCTTTTACTATGAGTAAAAAGGATATCAATGGCTTATAACTAAGTATAGCTCACGAATAAAGTGTCCAACAGGGTGCACTGTAATCGTTTCTTTTCCAACTTGCCAAAAAAAAAACCCAGCTAAACTTGAAAGGTTCTTTTTAGTCAAAGTTCATGTTTACTGTTGAGTTTTCCACGTACTTAAAAGTGTGCTATTTACTAAAAGAAAGTATGTTCTGCTAAACTTCTGTGTTTGAAGAACTTTGTTCTTTGCAGTGTGCATGATAGTTTCCCAGAAGAAACACTGATGGCAGGCTTGAGTAGTTCTTCTGTGAGATTTTTAATGCATCATTAAAAAAAAAAAATCTCTAAATATCTCTAAAATGTGCTTGTACTGGTAAGGCAACATCTTCTGACTCCCTATTAGCTGACTTTAATGATGTACAGTTATTTATGGCACAGACTGCAAGTATAAATTCCTCTTCATTAGTCTATGACTCAGGTTTAATCAGTGCTGAGATTTGGGGTCTGGGGACCATTAATGCAGCTCTACCATTTACCCAGCTCTGTGACATCACTACCAGTTAAACATTACCTTGCAAACTAACTGTATTCTTGCACTCTATTAATTGCTTTCTGGGAGTGAAATGCCTTTTGGCTTCATTCAGTGTAGCTTTTTGGTTTTCAGATTTCTCACCTATTAATCACTACACTCAGGATTCAGAATATTTCGGCATAAGAGCCATGATCCTGGGATAAGGATTTTTTTTTCCATATTTTGATGGGGAATTAGTAGAAATATATGTGCCTTTATCTCGAACCACCAGATCTGTTCTGGTCAGAACAGATAATACTGGTGTCAGTAATTGAAGACAACATTTCTGGACCTCGAATAGAAAGTTTTTTAAAGTGTTTTGCAGGAGAGAAGGAGGAAAAAGACATACAATTATTTCTAAGTTACCTTTCCTAAACGTGACTAGAATTTTGGCAAATTCTTATGCTAAATAGACTAATATTGAAAATGAAGTAGAAGTGCTTTGTTTTCATAAATGCAGTTAAGTGTAAGCTGTTTGGAAAAAGAACACCTAATTCAACACATTTATTTTAAAGAAAAATTGTGTGAAGTCTATGATCTTCAACTATCTTTTAGGTCTGTTAAGTATTTTTGTTACCTGGTTATACTGTCTACAAAAGAGAGAGTAAAAAAGATTAACTAGTACATTCATATTAAACTTATTTGTTAAACATTTTTGTGCACTTTTTGAGATCCTGGAGATTATGTGATACAAATTGCCGAGAAATGTCTTTGAAGAGCAAATATTTATTGATTGTAAACTGGAAGACTTCTCTTAAGATTCCTCTTTCACTCTCTGAACTTTTTGCACAGTGGTTGCTTTTTAGTAGCCTGCCATGGGTGACCCTGTGAAGAGCACTTTTAGTTACTCGGCATCCTCTGAACAGCCCTGGTAACTTTCCATTTTGTAAGTGATTGGGTGACCGTGTTTTGGGCTCTGAGTGCTAAGATTTTGGAGAATTAAGTGGCTTTCATAAGGAGAAATGCCCATTGAAAATAGAGCAAAGCTGGTAAAGGAGATATAATCTCTTTCATTACATAGGGAAAAAAAAAGCTAATTTTTGGTGAGCAAAAAGAAACTATGGAGAGAAATTTAACAGAAACAAAAGTAGAATGCAACAAGGACAGCATAGAAGCCCTGTAAAGGACCACTAATTACAACTGTTTTCATAAAACTGTTGAGGTTGAAAAAGACTTTAAGATTGTCAAGTCCAACCATCAACATAGCACCACCATTATGATTTAATGTTCACCATTAAACAATGTCCTCAAGTGCCATATCCACACTTTTTCTGAACACTTCCAGGGATGGTGACTTCACACCTCCCCTGGGCAGACTTTTCCAATGCTTTACAATCATTTCCATAAAGAAATTTTATTTGATATTAGATCTAAATCTCTCCTGATGGACCTCAAGGACATTTCCTCTCATTCTGTCATTTGTGCCTGGGAGAAGAGACTGACACCCACCTGATTACAACCTCCTTTCTGATAGCTGTGGAGAGTGATAAGGTCTCCCTTCAACCTTCTCTCTGCCGAGCTAAACAACCTCAGGTCCTCATTAGAGGTTCACGATGATTTCCTGAGCCCTGCAGGAGACAACTCTGTTGGCATTTCTATTTGGAGTAATTCAGCATGATTAGAGGTCAGCATACAGCCTGAGAGTGGGAGCTAAAGCAGCTCCTCCCTTTACCAGAGTAAACAGCACCAAGTAGCAAGGTGTGAGGTGTAGATGGAGGACTAAATGACTTTGCTGTGAGATTAGGTCTGATGGTGTTAAATGATTGCACTTTATTCCATATTATTATGTAGTTCATATTTAGTCCATATTTAGTCCAGAAGAGGCATTCTCATGCTCCTTGTGTAAGTGAAATTGGATTGTTGAGTGTCCATTAGTATGTTCAGCTGCATATGTTGCAGTACTTACTATTTACTATCTAAAAGTAATATTGCGACACAGGAGCAAATAGGATGATAGATGGTTCAGGACAAGTTGTCATAATAGTAAGTGAGGTTAGGAGTTAAAAGCAATCTTACTCAGAGCAGAAAAAAGTCTTTTTCTTTGTATAGTGTCTAGCTGCTGCCATTTATTCCCTTAAAGCCTACAAGTTTGACTGATTTACGCAACACTCATATGAATTAAAGTAATTTCAGAGGCCTTTTATGAAACTATTTTTTCAACAGAAGTGCACCTGTCCTGCCCTGCTCCTTTCCTCTTCCTGCCTTCAAAATCTCCTGTTTTTCTAAGCAAGTTTGGCTGTAGTTCAGATTCTGCAGTTAGTTTTCTTGTGTGATGACCACCCCTCACAGCTGGACACCTACACAACCTCCAGTGTGTGCTGTTCTCCAGCTCCAGGTGGAGGATCTCAGTGAGAATCGTGTTGCTAAATAACTACTTGTTATTCATTTAGTAATGAACTTCATTTACGTCACAGAATGCACCTGGGGAATATGAGAAAGAAAAAAGAGGCAAGTGGGAACCAGCTCTTGATGACCACAGGAATGCAACATTTCTGAGAAGGAAGTGGTAAATCAGTTCCAATTCCAGTACACAAATAGGTGAAGAGAAATTAGGAGCCATCCAGGTGCAAAAAGAAAGTGGCTTAGGTAACTTTGGAAACTGTGCAACTGCAAATTCCTGAGAGCAGTTAGTGAGCAAAAGTGATGGAACTGTCTAAACTCACAAAAGCCAGACAAGACTCAGTATAAGCAGAGAAAAAGTTGTTTGAAATTTTACAACTTTGGAAAATGCAGGATTTTAAAAAAGGGTGAGACTACTTCCTGCTGTGACACCCTCTGTCCCCCACAAAAGCAGTACACTGAGGTAGGGAGTCAGCTCTCTCACTAGGGTTCTGTAGTTTACTGACTGATGTCAAATTCCTGAACACAATTTGTGTCATGAAAACAGACTTAAATATTAGGTACATTGAAATAAAAGCAAAAGAGAAACATCAAGGTATTCTCTGACTGATTTACCCATACTCCATTCTGCAAAGTTCAAACTCTGTTACATCTTGCATTTAATGAGATGGAGATGTTGCAGTGGGAACACAAAGTCAAGCATGAACTCTTAAGTGATTCCTCCACTCCTGAAATAGGTGTTAGGCTTCAAATTACACATGCCTCAGGCCTAGGAATAATGTATGCACAGTGTTAGACTGGGTCTATTCTCTAGGCAATACAGGGCATGATAAACTGTTTGTGGAGATGTTCTTAATAGCAATGACAGTTACATTTTGGCTGACAACCGCTTTATCACCATAATCACACCAATGATAAAAATA
The DNA here is from genome assembly GCA_013397915.1 of Daphoenositta chrysoptera. Lineage (NCBI taxonomy): Eukaryota > Metazoa > Chordata > Aves > Passeriformes > Daphoenositta > Daphoenositta chrysoptera. Next base: position 2,118,411 of record VZRO01005202.1, on the reverse strand, counting down.
AGTCACCATACAGAGATTCCATCACTTACAACTGCTCTCGTTTTAGAACCCCAAATAATTTTGAACCCAAATTTTAATTTATTTTTCACTCCAGAAAATTAAAACCAAGTATGACTACTCCCAGCCTGGAACAGCACTCTGAAAAAATTATGAATCTGACCTCCCACACACATGCATCCCAATGCCCTTTAAGTGTCAGTGTTGATTAACCACAATGCTGATGGTAAAGCACAAAGGCACGGTTCTGCACTGGCACTGAGAAGCCAAATATAATATCATTGACAATCATGTAGTAAAGGTCAAACCAGTCTCAAGTATACAAATATGATAGAATATGGAATATGGAATATGGAATAGGTGTAGTCAGTGTCTCTGTTTTCATAGTAAGCATGTGTATGTGCTCTGTTCTGTGAATGAGCTTGCATTTCCATTCTGCAGGGACATAAGCATGGAACACAGCTGCAGTCCTCATCATTGTCCTCATTGTGTACAGGTCAGAACCTTTCTGCATGCTCCCTTCCCAAAGATGTGGTCACAGAGGCAGTCCATGCTTGGAATCATACTCTTTTGCTATGGCAATTCCTCCACTGATGCATTTTTCACATATGCACCCTGTCAGTCTCAGATGTGTGGGTTGTGGGAATTTTTCACAATGTTCTCAGTCAGCTTCCAGCATCAGAGATCTACTTCAAGGACACTAGAAATATCACCAAAGGGATTGTATGTTTGGGGAAAACCAACTCTTCAATGTTCTTATTTGCAGCAACACATTCACTGGCAGCCCACCAAGCTGTGCAGATCTCTGTTTATTGTGTTTTGAATGGAGTTGGCTTCTGGTGTATATAAATGGGAAGCTATAAGTGTATTAAATCCCATGTGTAGATGCTAGTTTATAAAGACTGAAAGTGTGAACTTAAACAGTGAAGGATAAAGTCTGGTAGCAGCCAGTACAAGCTTTAAAATTGAGGTTTGTTTCCTTTCTGGGATATGTTCCATAATCAGTCCTATAGATCTTTGATTTTATTAGTGTGATGGCTTCTCATGCTGCAGAGTAGATGCTCCTAACAGGATGTGCACATATAAATATAAAGATACAAAGTGTTCTATAATAGAACCCCTACAACTTATTTACTAGATTCGTAAGCTGGTTTCCATAGAGCCACACAGCATCCCTTAAGCTTTGTGCCAATACATTTAAAAGCAAGTCATAGTCTTTCTCAGCTCTGTGTGTTCCTAATGAATGATTAAATATTAATTACCTTCAGTGCCTGCTAATGGCATGAAGTGATCTGACAATTATGGATACTTGCTGTGCTTACCAAGGTGCTCACAAGCTATTACTCTGGAGAACAGCACTATTGTCAGTGGAATAAAGGTAGGCAAACCAGGCATTGTGCATTTTATTAGTGTTTTCAAAAAAAAATCAATACTTGCATCTTGGGAAAAGACTTAAATCATAACTGCTATGCACACTTTTTTAACCAATGGCAGTTTTTCTGGCTGAAGGCATTTCAGACAACCTCTTCAGATGGCCTTGCACTCTGAGCTGTTGGTATGTAGTTCCAAGCCTGCTGGTTGCTTATGAATCTTTGATGGAGAGCCTTTCAAAATTAGTAAAAGTACTTCTTGTGACTCTTCCACCAAAAATATTCTGATAAATAGGTGAATCTATTTTAACATTGCTAAAAATAGGAAATAAATTCAAGTTCACATACACATACACACAAAGCTGCAAAAATTAAAATGAAAAATCTAAAATTCACTAAACAAACAAAATAACATAAAAATATTAAAAGTACCTGGGGAGTACAGTATAACTCTCTAGCTAAATAGTCTTGTTATGCAAGTCTATAGTTTTTACAGTGCTAGAAACTAGGTGTCAAAAACCTACACAAAATATAGATAAAATCATACATTTTCCTTTGGCCACAGTAGAAAAAAAAAAAAGAAAAAAAAAAATAAAAAGCAGTTATGACCAATGTTAATTCACTGTTAATTTAAGATATTAATATTTGATACTTTAAATATTTTTCAATGCCTAGAAAACATGTTAGGCTTGTATTACATTGTAGAAATAGTGAACACTCGTTGCCCTTGCACCAACATCCTTAAAAAGAAACGTGTATAAAAGTGGCTAGGGCTTTTCACAGTTACTAGAATTCCAAAAGTGAGATTTGCCATGATTCATTCACTGTATTCAATGGGTTTCATCAGCCAGACTTAAACATAATTTGTTTACTGTGATGATATAATCTAAAGGGCTGGACAATACCCATGATAGGAGAGACGTTTTATGTTCTAGGCAACAGCTATTTCTCTGTCATGTGTGTTTACAATCATCCAAACATTTTGTTTTAAAGAAAAATTTAGCAAAACATTAAAGCAAAAGTTTCCTTTTTCAGGGATGCTCTTTGATTTTTAATTCAGTTCTTACCACTTCAGATTTTTTCATGACTTTGATTTGAGAGTCTGTCCCACACGTAGAATACAATATTCTCTGATGATGGATATTGGCTGATACAGCAGGAGCCTGTCTCTGGCTTATGTGGAATAGCACAATTCCTGCACGTTAAATAGGGCATTTACAAGGACAACATCCTGTCAAAAATGTTTGAGTCTTTTGTTTGATTCCTTTACTTTCTGCCAAAATCCAGAATTGCTTGAGCTGCTTTTCTGTACATCCTTCCCAAGCAATCAGGTGACTCACAAGGAAGTCCAAAAAGGCTAATAGGTACCTGTCTAAGGCCAAGTAGAGGAACTAATCCTGATGGGTCTTCATATGCCCAAATTACCATCCTTGGCAGTTAAGTATGTAATTTAATATTACAGGCACAACATAATCAAAAATGCCACTCTTCAGTCAATACTGATAGTAAAGTCTGGGTTTACAGGCCCAGTTTGTGGGCATATCCTTTTACACAGATAATTTTCGGATTTGTTTAGATCACCTTCAACAATCATAGTCAGTCTCTCAGAGCTTACTATCTGTGCCTAACAGCTTTTCAGGGTGTAGGAGTCACATGCAGCACTAACATAAAAGCCACAGCACTTCATGGCTTGGGTTTGATAAACTCAGAAATGCACAAAACAACTGTATAATAATGTTTCTACACTTTTGTGTCGTGGGAGGAACTGCTTGGTGAGACCAAATTGTATTGCAAGCAGTGGGGAATCTGTCTCACCTGACCAAAATTAATAGCTCCTGAATAAAAATTCTGGATCAAAAATTACTTGATCAAGTGATGGATTGAATAGGAGTGAAAATGCTATTTTATTTTATGGTGTTCCTAATTCCAATGTTAAGTTTGTGTTTTATTTTCTTTTTACCATTTTCCAAATGTTTAGTACAGTGTTATTTAAAACCCTGATAGTGTTAACACATTAGTAAGTTCCTTTTCCATGCAGCACCTGTAAATTTTGTTTGTTGAGACACACAACCAAACTAATTTACAGTAGCAATACAACTGTTGTCCCAAGGGCTTGGGTTCTCCTAGCCTGAGGGAAGAATGCAGGTGTCGAAACCCATCTTGTACCTCAAGTAATGTTGTTACAAGAATTTATTGCTTTTTCAGGCAGTAAGTGGTTGTGAAATTAACTTTTACAATGCATTCAGCAATAGTAGATTTGCAGTTAACTAAATCTTTCAGAATCAGGACTGATCAACCTGATAACACTTCAAATTTTACAGGTACCACTAAGCTCACCAAAGGCTCTTCACTGACTTTAAAAGAGCACATCCCTCAGATTTATTCACTTAGATGTTTGCAGTTTTAATTTTCTTCTCCTTTGTTTTCATCACTATCCCAGCAGTTATTAAAACTGATTTTTTTGTTAGCATTAGCCACTGTATTATTAAACAAAAAAAATACATACCTGCCTCTTATTTTCCAGAATCCCATGACAGCTCTGAGAAGAATGTTTATATTCAGGGATGTTGTTCCGGGACATTTTGGACAGAGTAGGGCACGGGGAGCTGTACAAGTCTGCTCTCATCTACCTTAGAGAGACTCCCTCCAGCAATCCCTTCCCTTTGCTTCCTGTTGTTCCCCTGCAGCAGCTTCCTGCCCTCGGGTTCTCTGCACCATCCACTGGCCCATCGCCCATGTCAGCAAGTGTCCCCTTGAGTGGCCACTCAGTGTGTCCCCTTGCCAGCCACCAGCAGGCACCGGTGCTCGCTGCAGAGCTGCTGTCACCCCCTCACTGTCCACTGGCTCTTTCCTCCACCGTGGGATCTGCACCCCTGTCTTCAGCTCTGTCTGGAGAAGCTTTTTACGTTTGAACACTGGTGAGAGGTGAGAAGTCAGCATGCCCAGGGGAAGCAGGTGAGAAAGAGGGACCAGGGAGTGAAGCAACATAGGGCAGGAACAGGTATCAAGAGAGCTGGGGAGCCAGCTCATGTCAGCCTCACCATCACATATCACTCATCTCGGGGTGGATGGTCCAGAGGATCTTTTGCAGTGACAGTGCTTAAGATGACAACCTACATTGTTAAATTACTGTCCAGGTTAATGGGGGATTAGTTGGATCCTGAGTAAATGAAAGTACTTAACTGAGTGTATTGGTTTGAAAACAAACCAGTGGGAGATCGTAAATCAGAATAAAATTCAATATGAAAAAATTAAAAATAAGTGAAATAATACAAGGAAAAGCACTGACAAAGTCAGATACAACCTGACACCCTGTTGGGGTGGTGGTAGCAGTCCAGACGTCGTAGCTTAGTTGAAGCGGTGATTCAGCAGTCTGGTCTCCAGCTGAAAGTCCAGTGGTAGCTCTTGTCCTCTGGGAAGCCAGTAGACAGGGCTGCCTGTGGTGTTTGCAATCTCAGCTTATATCCAGGATGGAATGCTTGTCTCCTCCCTCTGGGCGGAGCATCCCACAATGGGATGATGCAGTGTTGCCAGTCATGTGGTAAGGCCTTGATTGGCCATTAACACAATATTGTCCGGAACGGGTTATGTATGAGTCATGTGGCAAAACCCATTAACAGACGATAGTCCAGAGGGTGGAGGCAAGCAACACCACCCACCTGGTGTCAACAGTTCATGTAGATGGTAATAGAATACACTGCAACCCAGGACACTCAGAAGTTATATTTAGCCTAACTTTGGACTCCAGCCTCTCATAGAAGAAAACTTGCAACCAAGCTATTCATGGAGTTATGTCGCTGTTGTCCCAGGGACGGCAGACAAACGACATAGACTTTGTTCAGGAAAGAATGGAATTATTTTATTATTTTACAGACTCGGTTATATCCCTTAGTTCGCTTGAATGGCGTAGGGCCATTGGTCATTGACCATCCACCTCTCGAACATGATTGGTGAAACCCTACAACATCCATTTGAAACCATTCTCAGGCAGTATCAAAACACCTGCAAAATAGTTTACAAAAACTCTCTATCTGTTTATGAGTAGCACCGTGTGAAAGCAAGGACTTTCTCACAGACACCATCAGAATGCTGGAAAATATCTCTGCAAGCAGCTATCAAAATCCACAGAGTTACAAATAATTTCTTCTTTTGACTCATCCAAATGCAGTTAATTTATTTTCAGGACATGAATTACACTGAACTAATAATACATTTTTACTAAGAATAAAAGCATCAGTTGCATTCTGACAGACTGCTCTGTAAAGTATTCAAAATCTCAGGAAGAAATTTTAAGCTTCCATATACTGCGGAAGAGACAGTATTCTAAATTTTTACAGATTTCTTAAGAAGGAAGCAAACTGTTGAAGTGAAGCATCGTAGTTCCTCCAGGCTAGATTACACTATTAGTTATGTTTTGTTAGTTAAACGTATGAATTATATAAAATTGTGGTTCTGTCAATGCCATATATTTCCTGAACAACAGAAGAGAAAAGATATCCCAAAGAACCTTGTTAGTGGAAACCACACAGCAGTTAAGCAATGGTTTACAAGTCTTTAGAACAGGAAACACAACTCATTCTCTTGAAAAGCAGTAATTTCATGCATGGTCCACTGTGTTTATGGATATAAAAAAATGATGACTTATGCCTAATAAAAATGTTAATGTAGGTATTACATATTCATTAGAAAACCACTGAAGCTCTACTTGGTAGTGGAATATATTGGTTTGATTTGTTCATTCAAGATGTTGATAATCCTCAGAAGAAAAACACTTTTTAGTATTTTGAAATTAAGGTATAAGACATCAATCTTATAATTTATTTATTTTATTTATATTACAGAACACCTAAACAACATAACCATGCACATTTCATAAAAGCAGAATAATTTACATTGGAAAAGACTTTTAAAATCATCAAGTCCAGCTGGTAACCCAGGGCTGCCAAGTCCACCACCAAACCATGTCCCTAAGGGCCAAGGCTGCACATCTTTTAATTTCCTCCAGGGATAAAAAGCATGATTAATATAACTTCCAATTAACATCTAGTGCTCTTCTTGTCTCTCTGCCCTCCCTGTCCCCATAGACTATAAATTCACCCATGATTTCTTAATGGCTCTATTCAGACATCCATGTACTAAAAGGCATTGGATTCCCTCCTTTGTATATGCTGACAATGTGCTCTCATCACTATCTCAACATCCATAAACCCAAAGTATATCTCCCATTTTGTGTAAACCTGTGTATTTTTCTGTCACCTTAATTTTAGCTTGCTAAAACAACATATGAATTAACTAATTGGGCATTACTAATAATTGGGCACTCCCCAAGACCCTGAGGTAAGTTGCTGTACTGGCAAATTGAATAAATTCACAGAATGAATAGCATATAACAGTAATGAAAATTTTCATTAAATGAATGTTTGGAGTTAATTTAGAAACCATCCTTAACAAATCAATATCCATTTTGGTCCAAATACATCTGAGAAGGATATACAGTCATAATGGATAAGCTAAGAAAAAAGCCAGCACTGGATTGATAGAGGAGCTTGTGTATGGTGGCTTTCCTACTTGAGGACAGTTATTGAAAGCATGACAGAGGAACTAATTATATGGAAAGATCTATTGCAAAGCAACTGTTTTAGTTTTATTTGCTGATCTGGCATGAGGACTTGTTGCAACACACTGACATCTGTGGGTGTTTAAACATATTTGGTTTGCAGAGTGAGCACGGGCACTGGTTTCAATGTTTTCCGACATCTGTGAGTATTTAAGTGTGCTTATTGTGTTTATAAATCTTTGCCTGTGTACTTCACAAACAAAACGTTGGATTGGTTGACAAAACAAGAAGAGAGTAAGAAGAGAGTGAGACAGTTTCAGTGACAGAGGTTTGTTATACAGTAATTCAATTTGTCACTAAAAAATCAATTTCGATATTGGTTACAATTCAATCCAAAGGTTATCTAATACTGAAATTAGAAAAGAAAAGTAGGATGTGCAGAAGATTTCTAACCATCTCCTCTTAGATATACCAGCGGCTCTTAGGGGCTCAGTCCTTATTGCTCACTTCATTCCTCGTGTCCTAACCTCCCCTGAAACCTGCTGAGTGGAACTTTCCAAACCTTTCAGATTGGAAAGGGGATATAAAGGCAGCATTATTCCAGTGGCCATCGTGTTTAATAACAGCTATCCCCATTACCATTTGATAGAGTTAGGCAGGTCTGAAACAAAATCCTAAGACCTGGTATATTATGCTGATTTTGAGATTATTTGACCTCATTAGAAAACATACAGAGTTGTACTAGTTCCACACGACAGTATTCTGATCACTTTTGTTATACCTGCAAAGCCTTTCCTAGAAGTCCATGTGATCTGCCCAGACCCAACTCCGCTCACATGTCAACTTCAGAGTGCTCTGTATTTGACTACCCACCCCAGCACTTTATCCTGGCCAGCCCTTGGTGCCAGATGCCAAACATTTCTCCACTTCATGGTTCCACCAGATTTATATCCATCTACTTTCTCCATCATCTCCTCCAAGCACCTTCATACTCCAGCTATGGAATGCTTTAGTTGTGATAAAATTGACTTTTGAGGCCTGGAGCTCTCCTGCCAGTAACACGGTAAGTCTGAGGGTCTTCTGCAGTACCCCCAGGGAGGTAAATATTCATCCTTATGTAGTATGGCTGCAAGTTATGTTTTATCATATATGTCCCAAAACTATCCCTTTCAAGCCTCCAAGAGGAGAGTAAATGTCTTTAGTTTATTCAGGTAACAGTGAATGAAAGTCTATACCTAGGGTGCCTGGTGGAGAAATCATGAGGTAAGCCAGGATGTAGAGAAATGATTGGTAATTTGGTAGCTGTGGGAATGAGTGATGGACAGACAGGGGTAGGTGAGAATCAATATATATACTGTTTATTTACCAAGTGTTTGCCTCCTAGATTTCCAGACCTGTCAAGTCTAGAAAAACAGAGATGGTCAAAAAAGTGACACTGGTTTCTGCCTAGCAATTTCAGAGATCGTAATTTGTGTTTCTGTTTTCCTCATAGACTGAGAAGAGCTGATTGGTGCAGTTTTTATTCCTGAGTTTTGCTATATATGTAGATCAGGAGAAGTGGATCAGAAGATAAACTGCAATACCAAGGCTATTTTGTGAAAGGGAGTTTTTGAGCACATGAAAAGTGATATAGAAGTACGGAAAGGGCATAAAATTTTGGGAAATGTAGCAGGCATGTCATGAGAATATTTTGCAGCCCTGATTCCAGCTAGCATCTAAGAAAATTGTTAAGATCAATGCCTATCCCACTACCAATCAGAGGGCTGAAGCTTCATGAAGTGACTTTTGTTATGACTAAAAGATGTGATTCAATGTGTTCCAGAATCCATTTGATCATAAAGAGATCTCTAGTCTATCTTGCTTGTGTTTCAACTGCTTCCATTTTTTTTTTGTGCTTGTCTTCTTGCTTCTGTATCAGGAAGGAAGTTTATAGATGATACCATCAGGGTTTTTTATTCATATAATTCTATCATTTGTCCTTAGTTCCTATCATTCCAGTGTCATCTCCAGTGAGCTATTCAGTTATGTTGTAGACAGTGTTTTCATGCTGTGTAACACAGTGCATGATAAATATGTCTTTAATAGCCCTGAATTCTGGCCTTTACTGGAACATAAGCTATTGGAAGGCAGTTTCTTGCATTCACTCATGGGTTTCTTGTTCTCATGCTGTGACAAAATTTGCTGTTGATGTGATATTTTGGTGTGGACAGAAAAATAATGTTAACTTGACTTATTCTAGGTCTTCCTCTATGTGGCTTTCAGCATAGAAATTCCTGCACTTTTTTTCATCATAAATCCAATTTTGTGATGATGATGATGATGATTGATGATGATGATTATTATTCTTACTCCAGCACAGAGATCTTTCCTCTTTGGAAGGTATCACAGGGCTTGTGGACACTATCCAATCTTAGGTATCAGAAAAAGTGACTCCGAGGCAATGTTCGACTTATTTTATAAGCAAGATTTAAGGAGTTTGATGATGATAACTGATAGAGCCATCCTTTACTTCTAGGCTTGGGAAACAAAGCACTAATTTGTTTTCCTTGGCAGAGAAGTTAAGGAGGAATTTAGGCAGAGATATATGCCCAGATGTATAGAAGTATCTAAAAGGACTGCCTAAATTTGTTACAATCTAGGTGGCTGATACTACATTTAATCACAACTTAACAAAGTAAACGTTTGAGGTGCCATGTTATGCATGCATCCACATCAGAGAGAGATAAAAATAGAGAATCATCAATAGAGACTAGAAAATGCCTCAAAAATTCTATTAGAAATTATATACCAAGGAAAAAAGTTGAAAGCAGTAAAAGTCCTTTTGATGAAAATTATATTTGTAGAAACTGTCAGAAGAAATCAGAAACAATTTAAATAAAATGTTACCTCATGAGGAAACACAGACAGTAATTGATGATCTCATTTCAGTAAAACATCAAGTCCAGATGGGATTAGTATTGAATTCCCCCCAAAATATACTGATACAATTTTACCTTGCTCACAATATATATTTACACTCTTTTATAAAATAAGTATTTTCTTCCCTGTTCAGAGGCATAGCTACAATTAATTGCATTGCATGCTCTCAGAATATTGCAATGGGAATATTTTAATGCTTTCCAAATGAAAATATGTCATACTAAAATAAAAAAAAAAACCAAAAAACAGTGCATTAAAGATTTTTTTCTTGTGTTGTACTAAGGTTGTAGAAAAAATACTTGCAAAAGATTGTCTGTGTTGTACCCCCAGCCATTTGGCCTGTGAGATGAGGCTGCTTTAACTAAGCTGAGATGCCATACTGTATTACAGCTGACTTAGGTTCCCAGGAATGAGGCAAGCACAAGCTGTAACCTTACTTGTGTGCTGTGTCAAAATATAGCTGTAACAGACATTTTCTGAATGGCTGTAATAATAATTATGATCAAAGATCCTTTCGACTTTAGATGGAGAATACATCTTGCTTAACCTCAAAGTGCTATTGCAACTTTTCTATTATCCTTGAGAGTGCAGGACTTCAGACAGAGGAACTGCTCTTTTAAGAGTAAGAAAGTAAGAGCAGAAATCAGAGAAACTTTTGACAAGGTGGTGTCCTGAAGTAGAACAGAGCAGGAATTTTGCCATAAGGATATTAAAATAAAGTTTTACATTGAGAACATACTTACACTATTCTTCTTCTATCATCAGGAGGGCAGGATAGATATTACCAGAGGCATTCAGTTTTGAGGCACCCCAAAAAGTGACTCAGAGACTTCAATTATATGGGACTGTTAGGCATGTTATTTAGCTGCCTAAAATTAAGTATGGTGAAGTGAAGCTTAATCAATTAAAAAGATGAGACCTCCTCTGACAACAAAAGAGTGGAGATGGCCAGCTACCTTCTTGGTCCTATGATTCTGGCAGAAAAATGCAGAGCAGCAGCTGCTGGAGCCCTGCTCTGCTGAACAGTATTGATGGCATGTGTTGATTTTCTGAAATTTCCTGGCCTCAGCCAGGAAATGCACTCTGGTGGTAAACCATGCCTTGCTCATGGCTAAAGATGTGATCTCGTTACCATTTTCCTCTGCTGAGGTTTCCCTGTGACTTCCTTATCCTGCCACATGGGGTGGGAATTAAGAAATATGACTGACAGTTCTGGAGACAATGCAGTGTCCTCTATGGACCATAAAGCAGGTAAATCAAAGGAAATACAGACTCTTTTTTTTTTTTGTTTGTAGCTTTTTGTTCTTCTTTCCATGTACAGGTTTTCTAATGCTGCCTCAGCCAGCAGTGATTTAAAGAAACATATGCTTTTAGTAGTAAAAGCACTTTCCAGAGTGTGTCTTTGATGGTTTTTTTCCTGTTGAGCAAGAGGTTCAATAATTAGACACTCTATCTGTTTGCTCTGTATATAACTTTTCCAACTCTGTTCATTTCTATTATAATTCCAGAGGTAGGATGAACATGGTTTTTTCCATACAACCTGCAGCTCACTGACCCTGAAAGGCAATGGATTCAGAGCTCTCAACTCTACCTGAACCGTTGTCCACGATGAGCTACTTGTCATATCCATCACATCCCTCCAGGGTCTGAACCATGCCATGGGAGCACTTTATAAGTCATGCAGCAGAATAGAAAGGTACTGAGGATGATTTCAATTGACTGTGCAGTTAATTACTATTTAATGGGCACATTTTTAAAGAATTTTAAGAATTTGGGCGCATGTAGTTCCAAATAACAAAATCACAGACTATGCAAGAGCACCAGGATAGCTTCTGAGAGCCTCATACTCACACGCTGCAGTGTTATCTGCCATCCACATGTGCCTGCACGGAATGCAAGTAAGGAGATCACTTGTGCATTCAGCTCTTTAACTGAGGTTGTGCTCACAACTCCAGAGGTACACCAGGTATATTCTGATAGATCTGACTTGAGATTCAAACAGGCACTTATGCAAGCAACACACATGCACAGAATTATGGAGTCAGGGAAGAGCTACATTGCTGCAGGCTGGGAATGCTGAAAGCAGTGGGGCTGAGATGAACACAGGGCCTGAAACAGTCAAGCTGGTTGGAGAGATTTGAAGTCAGTATTGCCTTCTCTAGAGAGCTTATCTAATCCTTGTCCTAGGCAATGATGATCCTATTTAAGCAGGAGACACACTCATTTTGGAGTCCCTGAGGCTGGTAGTATTGACAATGGCTGTTGTCATTTGCTTGTTCTTCATCTGCAGTATCCTAAGGCAGTCATTGCACTGGGTTCTGCCTACAGCCTCTGAAGTTACAGCCTTTATTTCTTTCACCATATTCTCCAAGTTAAGGCAGATTTCATCCAGGAGCTAGGTATTTATAAACCAGCAGTGAATTTGCCAAAAACTTAAGCAAGGAGTTATATAGGCTGTACAGAATATATAGACAAGGTTAAAAAATTTCCTAATATTTAATTTTAAGTTCCATTAAAGAACAAAATAAGAAAGAGAATGTATACCTGGGAAACAAAAACATTTACTTCTGTTTTCTGCATATGGCTTTTCAGCAAAGGGAATTGATAACATTGTCATAATCTATCACCCACCAAATGGTCACTGCACACCTACAAAACTTCTTTACCTTGCATACAGACAAACTGATGAAATGTGAAATGTCAAGGCATATGTTAGGTTAGAGACTGTTCACTCTGTTCTCCTTCTGTCCTCTCTTCCCTTCCCATATGCCTGCCTCTCTAGGGGCTCTTCTGCCCTGGCCCTACAGCACCCACTTGAGATATGTTGTAGCAGGAAATTACAATAATCCTTTTATCTTGAACAGGGCTTTTTTGGAAAAAAAGCCTTGGGTAAAGGAGAGGTGAACTGGTCTCTGAGAACACCAGTTAGTCCTGCTGGTCTTTAGATACAGTGTAATTAGTGTTGTACCTTGGTGTGAAAGACTACCTTCATAACTTATGCTGTGAACTGCAACTGATTATACTCTTCCCCTCCCTCTCCATGGCCCTCAGATGTTTTTCATGCCTCCTCTGCCAAACTCAAGACCAAGCAGCTTCTCTGCCTCCTTGACTTACCACTTTGCAGCTGATGGCCACAGGATGAGGATGACCAACACAGATACAGATGAAGGCATCCCTGGGGCCCTTCTTCATTTTTGCTGTTTGCATCCTCCACAGTCCTGTGTAAATGAGTCAAATACCAATGACAAAGTAGCCTGTGAGGTTTCTGTCTCCTGGATGTTTAATTGGGGAAAAGAGGATTCACAGAAAAGAGCCACATAGCCTCACAGTCTCCCATACTGCAGCTGCTACTGCTTCGGGGTCCTTGCAACAATTTTCACCTCCCAAGAAAGTGCTGGAACAGGATGAGGAACATTTATTGCTCATAAAGATGCCTTTACTTTCCCATATTATTATTTTGGTCATCTGTTCTCCACAGCTGAAGTCACGGTGGACAAGTCTGCTTAGGCAGAGTTTACCCCTGAGGCAGCTGAATCTGCACTTCTTGAGCAGCAGTGACCAGCTGGCCCAGACAGTGTCCTGCCAGGATGGCAGGAAACACAGAATCAGTGCAGACCCTGACTATCAGAACCCATAGACCTGATGCATTTCAATCCTTCTAACAGCTGGAATTCTGTGAGTGTTCTGAAAGCTATTCCTGTTAATACATAGTGGAAACCACTAATGGGGTCGGCTCCAAGGGTCTTGATGAGGCAACTTTGACTGGGCCTTGCAGACATAGAAGTTTTTTTCTATGATGATAAACTAGAGGAACTCTCAAAAAATGTTATAGAAGTGGGCTTAAATGCTTTCCAGTGTTGATGTACTTTTAAGAAATGGGCCAAAAAAGTATGTGACATTGGACTGAGAAGAGTGTTTCACTCCCATTAGAGTAATGAATGGCATAAATGCTAACTTCCACCTGCTTTATTTATTTTTCGTAGACATAACATCAAACTACCAGAGCTTCTGCCCTGCCTTTGTTAATCTGCCATCGTGAGAAATGCATTGCTTTCACAGTTGGGTTGAGCTGGGCTGATCAATGACACAGTCACTGTGCTTTCCTCTCCTCCCTGCCCACACTCTGCCTCGTGCCACCTAAGGCTGCTGCCTGAGACCATCAGAAGTTGGGTTTGAGACATTTTCATTTTTGGCTTAGAAACATGTTTATTCTGAAAGCAAGTATAACCTTACCAGTTTTCAATCTACAGCAAATAATAAAAGTTCTTTACTCCAAGAATAATAAGAAATACAGGAAAACATGGGATTTAGATAATTAAAATTAATAATATACGTTCAATACATTTCCTTTTTGTAATGACCATGGCTTTTTAAGTAAGCCCACAGTGTTTGTATTTAGCCCATGACATTGCCCTGGCAGATGGAGCAATCTTGTCTCCAGCCACTCAGATATCTGTTTCTTGCAAGTCTGTGTCTGAAACACAAATGTCCTTTCCTGTCCTGTCCTGTCCTGTCATCACCAGTCTCTGAAAGGCAGCAATACTGTACCTATCATACGTGGATGTCACTTAGCTACACATATTACAGGGGAAAACAGTGGTTATTTGTGCTGTCACCGCTCAGCCCAGCTGTCTCAGGGTCTCTGCCCTAGCTCTGGAACAGGAAATGGCCTTACACTGCCTCTGCAGTACAAATAGCAAAGTGAAATTGCAACACTCAAGCAAGACAGGATGGAAACTAAGCAACTATAAAAGATAAAGCATTACTAGGAAATACTTAAAGACATAAACAACTCAGGGCTCATATTTCTCAAATACTTCTGTCCTAATTATCCCCCTTGCAGCCTCTCATTTGCACTTGCCTCATCATTATTTTTGCAAAAGAGAAAAATGGATAAAGTGATGGTCACAGGCTGATTTTCTGCTGAGTCTCAGCAGACTTACTGGGGAATCTGATGCAATGGAATTATCCATCAATACAATAACAGAGTCTGTAGTACAGCTCTTTTACAACTAGCTCTAAAGCATAAAGACAGCTAAATGACATCTTTTTCTTAATGTGGTAACATTTCAATAATTTAATCAAAGCTTCTGAGGAAAAATGCCCTTCAGAAAGTTCATGTAATTGCACAGCTCTGTCTTTAATCTGAACCTTTGTCTCAGAGCTCATATGAAAAATCAAAATCTGGCAACTTATTTGCTCTGGTTATTTGAAAGACTAACTGGCAGCAGTAGAAGCTCCCTATCCAAAGCCTAGCATTTTTGATTTGTCAGAGGCCAGGAAAAGCTAAATGCTTCTGAGGATGTGAAGGTTCACTGGGGTAAAATAAGAAAAGGGAAAAAGACAGCAGGGATCTCTAAAGGGACTGCAATTTGAAAGTGGTGAGTCTGCTCACAGGATTTATTAGCTGTTGACCTCCTTCCACCACTTAGGCTGTAACGTGATGACAGCCTAGCGGCGATGGAGAGAAGCCACTTTTCCTCCTTGATGCTGACCTAGAGAATTAGGATCGTGAACCAGTCACACAAGCATGCCTTATAAAACCTTTCATGGTGATTGCATTGCCACCTGCTCTCCTGCTTTTTAGTACATCAAGGGCAGTTGTCAATTCCTTGAAAGTCAAAACCATTTGAGATCCTCCAGCTGTCTCCAGTCCCCAGAGAACAGATGCAAATAAAATGTTGCTGTGATTTCCTTTACTGTATGATCTCACATTAAGTAATTTTTTTTTTTTTATTAGGAAATTCACTATATTGTCACTTCATTTTGACGCTTTAAAAATTCCTGAAGATGGAACAGTATAAGAAGTGGAAGTGGGAAGGAATGAATCTCTGGATTTTTATAGAAGCCTGGGAAAAGATGCACCTTATGCTGGGGGGGCAGGTGTGGGGCAAAACCAGCCCCACCCTGCTTTCCATCCAGCTGGCACCAGATCACAGGCCCTTGAGCAAATAGCCTACCGTCATGTCTTTAACTCCTAGAACAGTACATAAACAAATTTACATACAAATGTGATATCAAAAAATCATTGGAAACACTTTTATTGACTTTTTGCTAGATGTGATAAAGCAACAGACTCTTTTAACTTTTTGGTCTAATCCCCACCCAACTCCACATTGTTTTACTTTAAAAAAAAAATTATTTGGAAAAGCTCATATGAAAATGAAAGCCCTTAATCAGATCCACCAACTGTTTCATGATCACGTAAGTCCTAAAAACATGATAGTAAAACACTTGACTTTAAAATTGAATATTATTTTGAAGGAAAAATAAGTAGAAATTATTCATTTAGAAGAAGTCCAAACAGAAGGCATCTCTTCATCATTTTCTTCCCACACATTCCACTTCCCATTCTGGAAGAGCAAAAACTTCCCCAAATTCACAAAAAATTACAACGTTGCAAAACTACAGCTTGAGGTGAATTTATTCTTCATTCTCAAATTCACTGGTCTCTAACCTAGACAGGAATTAGGATGCCAGGTTACTTTTTTCAGTTTCTGATTTTATATCTTTCTGTAGTTGTTTTATTCCTTGTAGTGTCACAGCAAAGTTACAATACCATCAAAAACACGTACCCTATTTTCTCTTTTTCTTACACATACCACAGTGATAAAAAAGAATTCCAGATTGTGCTTAATTTTAATATTATGGGAAAAACATTCTGTCAGAAATGGTGTCTAAATATAAACACCTGGACTTTTGGCAGGCAAAATTAAACTAGACAATATTTCTGTACAGTTGTTGAAGTTACAGTGTATAATTGAAGTTTCCAGCCAAAAGAGTTCAAATAGCTGTGAAAAACATGCAGCCTGTCCTGTCTCACTGACAAGATGCTCAACTTTACCATTCAATGCAAATAAGATCATGATATAACTTGGTCTCGCAGGAAATAGGAAAAGTGTAGGAAGTGAAGTTGGAAGTGGCTCTATATTTTCACCCATTATACAACATACCCACCTCTATAATACAACATTAATACTGGTCAATTGAGCTAAGGTATTTTTAAAGAAAAGAAAATCCAGAAATGCTGAAAACGTATGCTCTCAGCCTTGCTGTTTTTTAAAAAAAAAAAAACAAACAGGGGTTAGGTCACACTTTTTATAGATAATCTTTATTTTCAGCAGTTATGCCATGGAACATGACTTGGACTTCTCATTCTTTCAAGAGAAGGAAAAAAAAAGAATCTTCCTGAGTTCTTTTTTCAGACATAAAAATACCATTTAAAATAGACGTTTAAAACGCCATGTTTACTGAAAGAGCCTGCTGGACCACATGAGCTGCCAGCAGAAGAGGCTCCTCTCCAGCTGGTGCTAGACCATGCCTGGGGGTTGCTGTGTAACTCTGAAACACAGGGCTGCTGTGGGACCTTGGCTGCTCCTGGGTGGCCGAGATGCAGGGAACTCACTCTCAATTGCCCCTCTCCTCTTGCCTCCCTCCTCCAGGGAAAAGAAACTTGAGATTCATTTCCCTTCACATTTTAAAGTGTTGCTGCCCTTCCATCTCCCTGCGTTCTTCACCTTCACCACCTTTGGGCAAGAGGTACCCTGGGAGCAGCTCTTGCCACCCATGGGTGCAGGAGTGAGGGGGCAAGGAGAAGATCTACCTGGCACCTTTCACTGTTTCCCAGCCATGAGAAGAGGAACCCTTCTCTGCCATTCCCCGTTCCACACTCTGAGCCCCACAGTGAGGAAACTAACCATAAAACCAAAGCATCCCCATGGAGGAATTGCAGTGTTGCCCACTCTGGTGGTTTTATTGTAATTTCAGATCTTCAAAAGAGTTCTCACAGTCACAGCTCCTGGAATCAAGATCTTTTGGTAGATCTACCTTTCAATTTAATAATAATGTTCAATTTTATAACTAAAGTTTTTAACTTTTGCGGTTATGGAGAAAAAAGGTTTCTTGTGTGAAGTGAGTCCAAGGTAAGGAACCAGAAGACAAAATAAAACCTTAAAGCATGACTATTATTATTTAATCATCATATTTCTGGGGGAGGAAAAGAGTGTGACTCATGCATTTTAAGTGGTTTTAGGGATGGCAACAGTTAAATGGGAGAAGCAGAATATCTTGCTTTTTCTGAATGTTGCAGGTATTGTTTAAATGACAGAATTGATGTATCATATTTGAGGGTAACAGGATCCACTCTGGATGGCAAAATGTTGAGAAGAGAAAAAAAAAGAGAAAAAAGAAAGATTTTGAAGGAGGAAATCAAGGAAAGGGCAAATAGAAACACAGGCTGTACAGCTTATTTTATAAGTTTTATTTCAAAAAGAGAAAATTCAGGTCTGCACCTTCATTAGGTGCGCACACAATACACTGGTTCATTAGTGACTATGAGAATGCTGTCTGTCTTGATTATGGAACGTTTCCCTGTCAAAAACAACATTTTTACGGGATTTTGGGTTTTGCCATTTACTACTTAGGTATTTTTCCTTCCTAAGATAATTTCCTGCAGAGGAAATGTTATTGTTCTCATTCAAGTAGCATTTTTTAGCAACTGTTATTGTTTCCTATCAGCAATTCTGTGTTTTGGGACAGAACCAAATTGTGTGCTTTAAATTCCATCTCTGTTACACTTCCTCCAGAATTGCTTATGAGATAGCAATTTCCCAGCCCATCATCTGGAAGGATTATAATAGAATCTACATAAGAGTTTGTGCTGCATTTATATCAGATTACAGGTGATAGTGCTGCTTCTTCTGTTCATTAGGATCATCTGGTACCAAGAGATCTCCTTGCTTTCACAGGCCAGTGTGATTCTAGCAGTGAATCTGATTCTACAGTGCTAAAATATGGACCCCTACACCTGTAAGCACCATCTTTCTGCCTTATTTTGTCTAGACACTGTGTCTTATCTCTACCTATGAAAGTCCTGCATAACCCACATACATCTTGAGGAGGACTACCATGATGATGGCACATCGTGGTACTACCCCCTCAAATCTAATCCTTTTCCTTGAAATTAAACATGTGTGAGAAAGAACCATAATGCAGTTCCAGATAACCATGCATGGACTCCATTGTGCATTCCAGTGTTGTTCTCTGGAGAGAGTGTTGTGTGTCCCTGGTACAAATAAAACCAGTCATGGTATTTAGTTCAGTTTTTATTGTGTTTGTCTGTGTATGTGGACTTACAAGCAATTCAATGTTTGCATTAAAAAAAAAATCCTACATTTTTTATGTCACAGTGAAATGCGGATGAGATTGCAAGGGATGAGGGATGAGATTACAAGATATTAAAGGTGTGCTTTAACTGATGCAAATTCCATTCTGAGTTCAACAATCATTGATTGTGTCAGACTCCATCAAGGGTCCAACACCCCCATCACACATCCTGTGTCCTATTTCTCCAGTCTGTGCTGGCATTTGTCTGGATATTTTTCTACAAAAAGCTGTTGACAATTACAGGCAGATGCAAAACCAATTATTGTGTGGTGTAAATCACTGCAAGTCAAATGAAGTCAATCTGGACTTGTACAAGTCCATTGTAGAAGGGCACTGAAAGAGAAACTCGCAGATGAGTTCTTAACTGGATAGCACAATTCAGCCTTATACTGGATATAACTCTTTTAGAGCTTTGTCTAACCAAATTTGTTGAGCTTCCGAATGAAAAAGAATATCATTGGAGGTCTGGGTTGCATAAGTAGAGGAGACCTTCAATAATTTACGTCATTTTCTTATGTCATTACTCATTGACATAAGAAAAAAATTTCAGGAATGTGTAAGAGATCACTTCAGACTCTTTACACTCTAGTTGTATATTCTAATTGAGCTGACAATTTCTCTTACCTAGCCAGACAGCATAGCCAGTTGGCCCACTATTGTAAGTGGTAGCACTATATAAGTCATTTCCCTGTCAGCAGGCCCTGAAGGATATTTTGGTAAACAGTATTTTTTTGTTCCTTCTTAATCTTCATCTCAATTACTTGTTACCTAATTTAGCTCATCACCAAGAAATGAAAACTCAGCTTTTAGCGTTTAATGGAGATGCTCTTTTCTCCAGACAGGAATTTCTGCAAGATGCACGTCTTTCCAAAGACATATTCTTGAACTGTCCACCCTGAACTCACAGCAGAGGACAAAATCCCAGGAAATCAAATCATGTGTCCACAGAAGTTAGCTGGATCTGGAGCCTATCCAGAACCTTTAGTCAAGCTGGCAGTTCTTTGCCTTGGCCATCGCTGCTGAGGCTTCCAGACCAAGCTTATAATTAAAAGTCAAAAAACTAACGAAAACTAAAATACAATTCAAAGCAAACAATTATTTTAACACATGCCCAGAGCCTTCTTACAGTTCCTAAACTATGACTCAGGTGAGACTTCTCAAGCTTGTTACTGAAGAGAAGAAATTTCAACTATCTTCATTCATGCAAGCAAATTTAAGTAACCTAAGTCACAGCTCCTGAAGCATCACTTGAAAGAGGTGCCTGAGGCTCTTTCTTTCCATCCCTACCCGTGAGTGGCAGATAACACCTGCTTGCTGAGGTGGGAGGCCCCTGCTACAGCACAGGCATTACCAAACACCTGTGTTTCTCTGGCTTTGGTAATTGTCCACTGATCTCTCCTTGGTTTAAAAAGAAGAACTATATTTTCCTCCCTAGGAAAGTTTTAGATGGTGAAAATGTCCATCATATTGTGTTCTCTACGGAGAGTAGTTATTTATTGGGTGCAAGTGCATTTGTTTCCTGAGATATTGTAATCTGAGAAGATGCTATAACGCAATGTTTATCCTTTCTAAGATATTACATAAGATTTACACATTTTAAAATTTACATTCTAAAAATGTATTGCAAGCATGTGTATATTTTTCTTAGTTAAAGAGGCAGTGTGCAATATAAATGGGTAAACTAAACCCAATGTATACCTGCAGTATAACTTAAGGATATGTTCATACAGTATGACTTAAATGCAACTAAGATCCCAAAAGGTAAAATATGAACTCCTACTCTATATCAGCAATGTTCCAAAACCAAGGGGTATTCCTATTTTTTAACCTTTAAGAGAATTCCAGACAGAAAAAATATGTACTTTTCCCAATTTACTATCATTACATGCATTTCTCATAGCTTTTTCTTTTCTCTACCCATGCATTTTCTTTGGATGTTTAACAGATCCCTCAGGACAGCACCAATTATTTATGACACACTTTTCCATGTAAAATTTATTTGGAAAAACCGTTCCTATGGAAACTGCTGTTTTCAAACAGGCTTGTATTAAAGTCAAAAATATGATTGCATCTACAATAGAGAATACATCTTTTATTATCAGACATATTCTAATGACTTTGAAAACCAAATAAATTGCACAGAGGAACAAAATGAGTTCTGTTTTGTGATATCATCAAGTGGATATTCAACTGTCATCTGGCCATTACAGGGAATTAGAGTAGTAACTCAGTTCATTTTACCGACGTCCGATTTGAAGGTCTCTTAAAATTTCAAAACAAAGCTTTTAAAAATATCAATCAAAATCCTGCACTGGAATGCTATGAAGGACCAACAAAGGCCTTATGTACAAATAAGACACTGAAGGTTTTTATTTCAGAAATGTCAAATTTCATGTGTATGACATACCTACACTGCACAGCTTTGGTACTGGAAATAGATTGACAGGTCAAGATCCTACAAACAATTGATTTCTGTGGCTTCAGGATCAAGCTCTTGTAATTATGTTTTGTCTTTGTGGTGCTTTGCTGTTAGGTGTCTCCTCACTATACCTCCTGCTTATCTTCTGGTCTTTGCAATCCCCCAGAAAAAATGAAGCACAGAGCAGCTGCAGCACAGCTCACCTGAGCAGGCTTTTAATGAAAAAGAAAAGTAATAATTTTCATCTGCCTGAAAAGGCAATTTGCCATTAAAAAAAAAGGTAATTTAAAAACCTGCTTCATTAATTGCCTTGGTGGTATTATTAGATTTTTAGAACAGTAATACCTAGTGGTAATCCTGTCAGGAACATGACAGAGCAGGTGGATGGGCATCTCATAAAACATCCCAGTCCTCCAGCTTGGATTTTCTTTGGTCTTGTGCAGAAGTTAATGCTGCAAATACAAAAGCCCCAGCTAGCCACCTTCACGTAGCCAGGCTTGTAGCAATTGCTTATCTTCTGAGTCATCTTCTTTGGGGAGATTTGGGAAAAAATAACTTCCATGCATTCTGTGTGCTCAAGTGGCCCTTCACTTATTTAAGCAATTAACCAAGAGTTCTTCATTTTATAAAAGGAACTAATTCAGCCAGGGACTGAATAAAATCCAAGGCCACAACATATGAAGGAAATAAACTGTGAATTCAAGTTGGAGAGTTTTCATAGTTCAAGTTAAGCTGACTGCAGGACTATCAGGAAAAAAACCCCTCACTTCACTACAGTGGAGCTCCTGAGTGTATTGTCCCGTGGCTGTGAAAGGAGAAATGTGTATAAACCTATTTGTATGGTGAACTGCTAGAATGCAACATTGCTAACACAAGAATTAAAAAACTGTGAACTTGATAACTGAAAAACACTGACTGCTCATTTTTCTAAGCTGATCTTGTGAGACTGGTTGGAAATGTTCAGGATTTGGAGCCACGAAAAAAAATTATTTTCAATCCCCTTTTTATGTAATATAAGTTCCATAGTGGTACAAACTTGTTAAAGAACTGTTGGTGGCAAAAATGTTCCTGCAGCTGGGAACTCAAGTCATCTGATGGGACATTTGTTAGGTTTGTTAGGTAGTCCTGGTGTCTACACAACCCTAGAAAAAAGGAGCTTCCCTCTTGTCCTGAGTGGCGCTAACATCTTTTCCAGAATTGCCTAAGCTCAGGGAAATAATGTGTCAAAATTGACCTCTCTTTCAGATCTGAGGAGATTTTCTAGTGGCTGAAAAAAAAAAACCGAAATACAATTAAAATGTGTAATTGTAGAAGATACTATATGTAGTGCAATATATAAAAAAGTAATAGTACTTATGAAAATAGCTGAAATAACTTCTGTACCCAAGGGGCAACAGAGAAGGTCCTTCCCCAGTAGAAACAGTTGGAAACTGTCCACTCTGCAAGACTATGAAAAAATTCTCAGCCCACTTGTATATGGTGTCTTTTTTGTTCTCATGTGTTGCTTTTAAAAATTGAATGGTTTGGCTTATGATAGTGTATTTTCTTAGAGTCACTCTTTGTGCAGCCTGAACTGGCTCCATCTGGCACCAGCTTGGGGATTAGATTTAGCCATCTTATTTGTCCTGAATCCCATGATGTTTCACTGAGCTGTTGGAGGCAGCATGTCTTCTGTCCCACAGACTACTTTCCCAGGGTTTATCAATCCATTTTTGGGAAGAACTTATTCTCTGATTTCAATAAGATAATGAAACATAAATTGATTTATTTTTCACCCTCTCATCCCCAAAACAATAGGCTAAAAGACTTGAATGCAGGAAACACAGGAATTTCTAGCCCCTTATCATGATAACCTGTACCTTTTAACCTCTTACAAATTGCTGATCGCCTTCCCAATTAAAAATACAACAGTAAATATTGTTTATTTACTTTACTGGAAGAAGATCCATAGTGACCTGAAGGTTCATAACTGAATTAATCTCTCGAATTTATATTCCCAGTGTTGTCAGCTTCTTTGATTTTTATTGGATTATCTACTCTATAATTCCAAAACGTGGTCCACTATGTTCCTATGAGAATCTTTACTTTCTTCCCTTTGGGGCAACACTGATAAGCAAAACAGCTCAGGACCCTGAAGGCAGATGGATTTTCATAATTAATTATATATATTCTCACATTGATGGTAATTGGGAAAGTAACAATTTTTTAATGTTTTATGTGATGAGAACTTCCTGAGTCAGACTTCCAGTTACATGAAAACTGTAAGAAAAAGCATATTTAAATATGTATACATTTCATAACAAAAATGAAGGCATTTTTATTTATCTTCCAGGTGTGATTGTTAGCACAGAAATGAAGAGTGTTAGCAAAACCAGGGCTCTGAAATTTGCTGAAGACAGGGGATTTTCAGAAAAGTCAATGACTCTACTCTTTTTGTGTTGCTTGATGTGATATTTATTGGGTTTTTTTCCAAGTCAGTGCAGGGCATTTTTGAAAATCTGACTCTTACCTCAGGAAGTTTCCCTTGTTGAGAAGTTGTGGAATGGGTAGATTTCATCTCTCCTGTTTCTCCTTTTTGTTAATATAGTTCTGTGTTCACTGATGATGGGATGTGTATGTAAGTTTCCCAGGTTAATATGAAGGTAATTGTGGTTTTGAAACATTCTCAATCTCTGTCTACTTAACGGATATTTAAACTTGAGGGGAGGAGGTCAACAGCCACTATTCTTTCTTCTTTTTCTGGGATAAATAATAATTAAGATTGACTCAGATACTTCAGTCCAAGGAGTTCATGATTGCAAGAGAGGTATATTTCTACCCAGTCTAACATAAGAAAGATAGTACATTTTGTAGGAAAAATCCACGAGTCTCTGTTCTTCACCAGTTTCCCATGGACTAGCACCACCCCATTCTGCAGCCAGCTCCTTGGCTTCTGTGTCTGTGCTTCTACAACCGCACATGGCCCTCCAAGAAACAGAGGGGATGTCAGATCTGAGGTTACAAATTCCCCCGAGCAGACAGGGGCCAAAATTTTGACTATCTGTGCTGAATACCTCAGTGTCTAATCCTCCCTTGCAAACCTTGTATTTCTGTAGGTGCTGTACTGAACCAAAAGGAGTTGCTACAGCTTCTTGTATGATAAAATAAAAGTTTTAGTAAAACAGAAGCTGATCCAATGCATCATTAAAATCAGAAATATGAAAAGAGAACAGTAGACTTGCCTTACTCTCCTTGTACAGGAGAATTAGGAGAGAAGTTAGTATTGATGCTTCTAATATTATATTTCAAAGCCTAAGTATCTGACCAGAGAAAAAGACTTTTTTTAATACACACATACACACAAAGGAAAATTACTCAGAGAATGGAATAAATATCTCTCTTTTTAGAAAACTGTTTGTGTCCTTGAGGTGACACAACAGGTTTGTTCCAAGTATATAGCAGCCTGATAAAAGCTAAACAAAATTTCATATATTTGAGCATTCAAGTATTTTATTATTCAGAAATTACAGGATAGTTCAAATCTAACATATACTACAGTATTTTTCATTTATTTGTCCTGTACCAAGAGATTTAAATTAGTCATTTCTCTACAGAATTAGTGTTTCCTTTTCTCTGATTTCTCTATTCCCTAATGATATTTATACTTAGAGTATTAATAATTAGTTTTAAAACACACAAAAAATGTAGTCTTCATTTGTTTTTTCCACCTTAATCAGATATAAAAAGCCACAAAAGTGGTGATCACTGTGTTTCATTACATTCCTAGAAGAATCTTAAGGCCAAATTGCAAAGCTTCATTTCCAACAGGGATATGTCATTTAGAGGTTTGTCTGCTATAACAAGAGCAGTACATCACAACATCTTTGTGCCATCATAAACATGTGAAAACCCCAGGTTCGCTTAGCAAAGGCATTTTTGAGGAAAAACAGACTCCATGGCTCTTGCAACCTCTGCTGAAAAATGCAGAGAGGTTATAAAATCATAGAATCATAGCATATGTTTAGTTGGAAGGGACCCACAAGGATCATAGAGCCCAGCTCCTGGCCCTGCATGGGACACCCCGAGAGTCACACCATGTGCCCAGGTGTGTTGTCCAAACACTTTTTAAATTTTGTCAGGCTGGTGCTGTGACCACTTCCCTGGAGAGCCTGTTCCAGTGCCCAAACACCCTCTGGGTGAAGAACCTTTTCCTGATATCCAACCTAAACCTCCCCTGACTCAGCTTCATGTAGTTTCCTCAAGTCCTGTCACTGTACACAAAAGTGAAGAGATTGATTGTTATACTACAGTTCCCTCTGAAACTTCAGGACATGAGGAAACTGTATTCAGTTTCTGTACAATTTCTGTCTTCATTTCTGTACATTTCTTGTGCCTTTTGATACAGTAAATTCAATTTATTTGTCTTGAGTTTTCAAGTATTTACCTTTTCCCACAAGAAATGATCTGGAAGTGTTTGACTTACAGCTAGTCCAGGGATGGGTGCTAGTTGTATCTGGTGCACAATATGGAGCCTTCTCCCAGCAAATTCAGGCTGATGATTACCAGCATAAATTTGTGGTACATATGCTTGGCATCTGCCTTGACTGCCAATCAGATTTTCAAGCCAAACTCTTTATTTTGATCTCTGTGGAGAATTATTTCTCTTCCCATCATTGCTTCCTATTCATCACTAACAACAGGGTCTGACAGAATCCAGTTTCCAGCCTGCTGATAGATGAGAGGAAAATTTTAAGGGAGGGGAAATAAAACCCAATGAGATTTTTATGGAACAGGGTTCCACACAGGATCTGGTTGAGCCTGAATCTTCCCAGTTTTAGAGTGCACAACAAAACTCATCTTCTAAAATAGGTATGTGCCAGCTAATAGCCAAATGGAAAGTAAAGGAATCTGCCAGCAACTTCTTTTATTTGAAAAAAATTGGTTTGAAAGAACAAGGAAAGAAAGACTAATTTGGAAGACAAAAGGATGGGCTTCTTTTCATCTTTACTGCGGACAACAGGAATATGCCCAGCTGAGCTCCTCGCCAACCCCAGACACTGGTGGCTGATACCTGTAGGGGCTGGGTGATTGGGAGGGGAAAGAAGAGAGCATAACTGCAACTACATGAAATGGAAAGAACATTGCATGAAGATGG
Source organism: Daphoenositta chrysoptera (assembly GCA_013397915.1). Taxonomy (NCBI): domain Eukaryota; kingdom Metazoa; phylum Chordata; class Aves; order Passeriformes; genus Daphoenositta; species Daphoenositta chrysoptera. The sequence goes on along the minus strand of VZRO01005202.1, from coordinate 2,091,850 downwards.
GTGAGGCAAGTACCTGGAAGAGAATTCCCTTGGGAAAAAAAAAGGAAAAAGTGTGTCAGATGGGGGGAGGTTGTTGGTAGTACTTTGGATGGGATTTTTGTCAAGTTCAGAGAAAATTAATATGGCTTAAAACCCATAATGGGATGTGGACTATGTGAAGGCAATGTACCCTTAAAGTTGATGAGATGAAAATGCAACAAAACATGTATGTTCTACTTAACAGCAGTTAATGCCTCTGGGAAAAACTGACTGGAAGATACTCAAGTCCCCCTGATTTTTCTCTCAATGGTTGTTCCAATAGGATTTTTAAAACGCTAAATTCCCCATTAATTGCCATCGATAGGCATTGCAACACTGTTTATACAGTGAGGTTTGTTGGGTTTTTTTCCCCAGGAAATCTCTAGTTAATAAAACTGTGCTAACCTTTCTATTTCAATACTGAAGCAAGAATTACAACCTGGAGAAGTCTAAGATGTACAATTGAGAGAGCCAGTGAATCATAAACATAATCAACCCTAAAAGCATGTTTAAATCTTGAATGGAAACATTCAAGAGTCAAAAGTCAGTTTTGGTTAAGCATTTGGATAAAGTTAGTCCTTAATGGAATCTAGAACAACAGAAGCATTTTCTTTTTTAAGACATTCTATTGGAAAGAGAATTAAGAGGAAAATGGTCTTGCAATGCAAGCACAAAAGTTTTGGACTAAATCAACGAATGAGAATATGAAAATCAGAAGTCTATACTTGTTATCCGGGCTGGCAGAAATGCAAAGCACGTGCATGGCAGACAAGTAAATGAGAGACAAAATTCTGGCTGTAGTTACACCCATAAAACTTCAGTGATCATACTTGGGCTATCTGGTGATACATTTTTAAATTGCTGCCTTCTTAGTCAATTAAGGGTGTGATTTTGAAATAGGCTAAAAAACCACTTCTTTAACCTGGAAACTTTTTTTTTTTTCTTTCTTAAATGGCAATTTAGTGCTTTAGAAAATGAGTATTTGCTGCAGATTTTTTAAACAAAATATCTTAATAAAATAGGAACTCAGTTCAATCCATATACAGATTTTAAGTGCATGAGCCAAAGCCATTATACTAACACATTTCTAAACTATAAAGCAATACACACAGTATTTGCAATGGCCAGAACATAATCTCATCTTGGTTTCGTTTAAAATTAATTTTAAAGATAAAATGGTTCTGATTTTTTTCGTTTAGAATTGTTCATTTTCCATTCTAGTTTGTTTCTGTATCAGGCAATAGTTTTCTATTTAATCTAGGTTTTTTAAAATTAAAAATACTTCTATAATGAATTTAGACCGAGGGAATTCTTGAAGAACTGGACATGTTACCTTTGTGATATTTGTCTGTCACTACAAAATATACTACAGATAACTCTCATCAGTAGGTCAGATATTTTAATATAAATTATGGATATATCATAATGTGGGTTTAACAGTAAGTATTTTATTTTTTTCATTTAATTTTTAAAAGAAAGAAACAGAGCAATTATCTTTTAAGTGCCTTAATAAAATGGATCTGATATCCATGTAGCCCTGGAGATTTGCCTTTCCTGGAATCCAAAATAAATAGGGATCAGCAGCAGAATTTTTAAAAAAAAAGCAATTCAACACAACCCCAAACCTTTAATTTGAAAGTAATGTCATTGATATGAGCTCTGCTTATTTGGGAGCAATACATAAGACTAAAAAAAAAGTGTTTAATGGCAACCTTAATTTCAGTTAGCTTGGTCAGTGTTCCTTTGGGCACATTTTGTAAGCCAATGGGGTATTATTCTGTCAGGTTTATTGCTATTTTCACCATAGAATCTTAAACTCATGCTTTTCATTAAGAACATTGTTATCTTCTAAGTAGCACATTTAATTCTCCTCCTAGAGTAACAGGATGAGAACCTCTTCCTGTATGTTCTGCATGCTTTTATTTTTATGTAACTTTCCAATGTAGTGTTGTAAATTCTTCTAAAATGCCTGTGCCTTCAATCTATTCTCCTGTGTATCTGGAAAATCTATCCCAATTTTCAGTTCCTGGTTTTGCATCTTTTTGGCTGTTCATTTCATGTTATTCCATCACTTTAAATTGGAGTCCAGAAATTCAGTTAATTTCTCAGGATATTTTGAATTATAGCTTTTGCCAAAGGAATCTGGATTTCGGTTTACAACATCATTCTCTTGTAAATCATCTATGTCAGTTTTGATTTCTGTTTCATATTTGGGAACATTTTGAAGACAAAGAAAAACCCACCCGTCTTGTTTGTTTTTACTTCAACTGTTGTCTGTGTTTAAAGTTAATCCCAACTGAACGGGGTTAGATGATTCACCCATTAGACTTTCATTAAATTTAAGTCAATTCTTATACTTGATGAGCTTTTCAATTGATCAGTCTTATTCTGGACTAGAAAACACAATTGTTTATCTGGTATCATTCTGCCCACGAGGCAAACAGCACAAGCAAAGGAGAAGCCAGGGAATTATGCATATAAATAAGTTTAATCTTAATGCCCCCCAAAAGTTCTGTAATAAATAATCAAACTGACAATTTAGAAACACTGGAAAAAAGAATAGGGAAATGGATAAAAGACAACATGGATTACTGCACAAACCATATTGAACAGATCTAATTTCAACTTAAAGGAGAATATGAGGTCTCATGGACAGGAGAACAGCATGTGATGTTATTGTAAGCAACTAAGAAAATGTGTTCTGTATGAATATTTGGGTAGGTTCAGCTCAAAAGTGTTGCTCCTATCACCTGTTTTTTATTAAATGTATTAACTAAACATTTAACAAACTCAACCTTTCATGTAGTTCCACACTCAATATCTCTTGATTTCAACCATGATTCATTGATAACTGCTTTAGGGTGCATTTTTAAGAACTTGTCTGGATTAAAAAAAAAAAATAGAATTCAAAATTTTCTTAATAACTTGGTTTGAAGAAAACTACATACTAAATAAAACTACATACTACATACTAAATGTGGTCAAGAGGGACACCCCTCACCTGGAAAAGAATAATATGCCAGACAAAAAACATATCAGGGATTAACTGGTGGGGTGTCAGCTCTGCAGGAAAAGATCTGAGGGGCTGAATAGGAAGTTAATAGGAATGAATATTGTTATATTTGTGAGAAAGACAAGAAATCTGCTTGAATGCATAGATAGGAATGTAGTGTATAAAAAACCATGGTAATAATTCTTCTCTACTCAGACTTGTTAAGACTTCAGCTAGAGTGTTGCAGACAATTTTTGGTGCTGCAACTTGAGAAGGATTTATACCAATTAAACGATGAAGGCAGCAAGAATGGTTAATAGTTTAGGAATTATGATATGGAAGCAAAGCTTGAGATTATACTTTCGATACCTTTTAGGAGTGATGGCAAGGTCTTATTTCTGAGAGCTAACTTGCCAGGTTCAGGTATAGAGTCTGTCCTGTGGCACAGGAACAGAACAAGAACAATAAAAATTAACACTCGTCCAACCTTAAGTATCCGAACAAATTACCAATTCTTACCCCAACATCACAGTATCAAGGACCCTATGGCTGAACTACTGACTACACACATATTAATATATTAAATATGGACAGGAAATAGGCTCAGGTCTTGATATGTGACTGTTGATTCTGCATCCAATAGACATGAGCCCTGGGACAGCTTTAGTCATGCCAAGGAATTGTCTGGGGCACACGTCTGACCCAGGCATTTCTCCCAGCGAGCTGAATATACAAGGCCACCTTGTCCTTGGGGCTGTGGCAGGAAAGGATAAAGATCTCAGCTGCAGGAGCACTGCTGTGTTCTGTCCTTTTCTTCAGGGCAGAAGAACAGCCCATACCCTGTTGAATCTGTTAGCATAGGCAGCAGCATGTCGTCTTCACAGACATGCAAGCAATTTTTGGGTCTTCTACTCATTCAGATCAGTCATAGAGCTGCTCTTGACTATCTTGGACTCCTTCCTCTGGTTCCAGCTAAGTTTTCTCAATTATCATCAAATTATCCTAGTTGTCCTCAAAAAAAAGCTGTTTCCAAACTCCCAGACATCCAAATCTAACTGTGAATAATTGCTCCCATTCCCTTCTAGTTTGGCTGTGACTGAGCATGTAGGAGTTCAGTCAGCAAAAAAAAAAAAAAATTGCCCAGCAGTTCTGAAGCAAAAAGCCAAGGTTAGGCAGTCACTAGTGATATTACAGAACCCTCAGCCCCCTGTCCCAGTGTGGTAGGAACAAAGAGGCAGCAATTTGGAGCGAACATGGGAAATGTCATGGGAGGTAGGAGGGGGGACAGCTCGAACTGGGAGGAGGGAGCATGCATGTGAGGGTTGCAGCTGAGGTCAGTGTCACAGACAGCTGTCAGCACCCAGCAGCAGCCCTGTCACCCACAGGCCTCCAGAGGCTCAGTCAGACGTGTTTCTGTCCCTGACCAGAGCGAGTGGCCGAGGGAATAAACGTGCTGACCTCACCTGTCCTGTGATAAACACCAGCAGCACTGCTCCCCCTGACTGTGGGCAATTCAGACTTCTGTCTCAAGTAGTGTTTGCTGGAAATCAATTCCTAATGAACAGGGTAGGTGGAAGATAAATGAAAACATCCTATCAATACTGGCAAAATGTCACAAACGGTTATTTCACCTTCATCATCAACTCATCTGGCTGAGTTTGAATCCTCACATATTCTCTCTTTTCACCGTAATAGCAGGAAATAATTTTTACAGTATTCCCCCAAGTAGAGCATTTCCTCTAGTCGCTATGGGGAAAATAACAAATATCTAGTAATGCAAGAATTTTAATTAGTTAACAAGAAAGTGGTTATCTTTTTCTAGGAAGTTGAACCATTTGCAAACTGAAAACGCAAATGCTGCAGGTAAACGACTGTCTGGCATATGTAAAAAATAATTATTTATCAAGCAGATGTTGTTACTTTGGTTTGAAATGGGAACTTGAAAAAAAAACAGAAACAAACCCCCGAAACAACGTTAACAACAACATAAGCCAAACCAAACAAGTTTTATTAGTTTATACTTCAGAACTGCAAAGTTACAATGTTCTTCAATTATATGGGCAAGGTCTCCAGAACTTTTTCAAACCTTTTAATAGAGGTTTTAAGTCTCTCACAGACGGAAACCTTTCTCTATTACAGAAACTGTATTTCCTAGGTGACAAGTGGAAAGTCTCATCACCTGTGCAGTCAGCAGCTGGGGCAAGATTAATTAGTGAAGCTGAGAAGGTTGTTGTGCCTAAGCCTGCAACACAAAGAGAAAAAATATCCTTGCCCTTAGAGCAGACTTCAAGAGGAACATAAATAACTTCTTTTTGTTTTATATGACTAAGAGTGAGTTTCACTCACCTATTCAAAGTTGATATATATTTTAGATATAGAGGAACAGCTGAACACAAGTGATAGTCAACATAAAAGTTAGAGATGAGCCATAATATTTTTTTCAGGACAGTTCTCAGGTTTACTAACAAAAATTTAGAGTTTTTTCTGTCAGAAAACTGCAATTCTTGTGGGAGTTATCTACGACTGCCTATCAGCTTGATATATACTTAATTTTTGAGCTGAGTTTTAACTCACATTTATTCTTAAATTAGGATAGAACTTCATCTCACATTAAAGGGACAATTAATCCAGCAAAGGTGAAGAACTCAGTCTTTTTAAAAACATGTATGGATCTAGCTTGTTGGGATATATGACTGTTAAATAAATGCTAAAGATAGTCTAAGAATTTTCTTATTTACATGGTTGTTTAGCATTGTTTTATATATGTGTGTCTATATGTATATATATACACATAAAACATATCTCAAAATCATAATGTCCTTACCCCAATGCAGGAGATTCAGTTACTGCTGTAATCCCAACTGTGAGCTCTGTTAATAATCTTGTTGAAGTTAGTAGCTTTTAAATCAAGTCCCCATTGTCTCTGTGAGAAAATCTACAACTTCTTCATAAAAGCAGGGCAATGCTACCGTAAGGGATGGTGGATGAAAGATTTCTGTCATATTAGCACATCACTGTTTATGAAAGTGTTATGACAAAAAAAGAAATCGATTCACAAAACAATCTGCTGTGCAAATCTCACTATACCAGCATGCCTGCTGAATTATCTATTATAACTTAGATCATTTTAAAATTGGTGATGTCTGCAGAGTGTTACATTCCCTCTAGACCAGGATTTCTACACATATGGTCTTGCAGGGAATAAAAAAGTAATTACTGAAGATAACCTTTCCCAGACAAATGTTGTGGACTGTTCAACCACTCATTTACAATTTAATCATAGGGCCCTCAATGAAATAGGCTTTTAGGTGTTAAGTCAGGCTAACAAAATGGTTATTTAAATTCATTACATTTGAAAAAAACAGAAAACATACTTTCGATTTTGTGGTGGAATTGAGGCTGTTATTTTTGTACGGAAAAGCAGAAACAATGGAATCAGGTTGTGTGATGGTTATGTTGGTGGGGGTTTTAATTTTCACAGACACATTGACTGCTTTCTGATCCAATATAATTTCTACCATTTTCTTAAGATGTTGAGTAAGTTGAGTGATAAATAATAGTTTACTGTTTCACCAGCTTTTTGAAGCCATTTGAAGCTTTCCAAATATATATAAAAAATCTTTTTATGTTTCTTTGAGATATACTTTTAAAAGTTTAAGCATCTTATACAGAATACAACAGGATAAAGAGTCATACTTCTCAAAAATGTCAGTTTTTTAGTATATATATGTGTGTGTGTGCGTGTGTGTGTGTGTGTGTATTTTTATACATTTGTTTTAGAAACAGTTCATGGGGGCAACCAAGGTATAAGACTTTTTTTTTTATAATGAAGTGTGTGCTACATGTCAACAAGATATGTTGGGGGTTTTTCTAACCCCCCTTCAGTGGCTCTTTCTTTGTTATTCTGTTTAATGAAAGACTCAGTTCGTGTTCAAAGAATCAGATTTTCTTTCAGTGTAAGTGAATTGATAGTAGCTGAGCACTGATCATTTAAACCATCTGAGACTCTGCTTCTTGTTGCAGTCTTTTCCACCCCTTTCTATCCATTTCAAACAGCACAGCTAAAAGGCACTGAGGTCCAGATTTGCAAAGCTATTTTAGTGCCTATCGTTTCTCAGTGGTAATTTTAACATGAGTAAAACATTATACACCTTAACACCTTAAACAAGGAACTCCCAGGTGATCCCCCTGTCATTTCTAGCTCTCAGTCTAGAAGCATACACATGTCAATACCATAGGCTTGCTTTGCCTGGGCTATAATCCCTGTTCTTAGAGGTTCACTGGAATGCTGTGTCCTACACTGACAGACTGACTACAGTTCTTAAGAATTCAGTGGGGATCATCTCAGGTACAAGATGGAGATCAGCACAGTTCTCACTCAGATCACATTTCAAATTAAAATTCAATATATTGAAGCTGTTATTTGTCATAAAAGTCTAATACCTCAAATTCTCAACTTTCAGGTAAACTGGTATAACAGGAAAACGTAAAAAACAGCAGGTGATCAAAATAATGAAAATATTATCTTGGTGTTTATTATTTCTCACCTACAGAGATATGTTAAATGTATCATGTGTACTGCCAAGAAAAATGCATTGCCAAAATGGTATTTGTCAAAAGATGCCTTGCACCTTGCAGTGATTTCAGATTCATACCTTGCATTGAAATATGTGCTGGAAATCTGAAAAAATTGTCACACAAAGTATGATGAAAAAGCTCCCCTGCAAAACGTGTTGTTGGTCTGAGAAGGTGCCATACCATTTGATACCTGATAAAGGAAAGCAATGATGAGCCTGTGCCTGTTGTGTTTTCCTACTCAGTCACTAAAAGCTTTTGGCAGGTTTTAGCCTATTGCTCAGAGTCCATCCAAAGTATCTGCACCCATAGAGCTGGCAGCAAAGCCAAATGCTGTGGAGTCAGGCTTGCACTTTGTGGACAAAAGACAGTTTCAGGCAGTCTGAAATTTATTGACTTCTGGTGTTTGCAGATGACACCAGGTATTTTGCATGAAGTAGTTGAAAAACACTGAATAGGCAAAGATATTTTTGTGAAAGCTGAATGCAATACTCCGGTGCAATTCAGCTGTGGAGGGTCTCCTGGCAGCCACCAGCTGAAAACCCAGTGGAATCACTGGAAATCATCTGCTGGCCAAAGTGTGGATCATCTTTTAAACAGTTACATCAGTTTCAATCAAAGTGCTTTCTATGAAAAGTATGAGTTACTGAAGATATGGGAAATTTTTCCAGTGTTTTTAAAGGAATCCTGGTTGCCTCTGATGCTGTTTAACTGTTGCTCTATAAATTCTTGTAATGTAACAGGCTGAGGATAATGAATGAGGCTTTGATATGAGCTACTCAGTGACAGATGGTGAAATATCACTCCTCCAGTGTTTGGGAAACAAATTTAAATAGATAGGTAATAGAATGCTCTTCTCACAAGTTCTCATTAGATTGTAGGCAATGAGAACGACTTATATTCACGTTTTAATTTTTTTACTTCTTAAAGAAAAAAAAAAGTCGAAGTCCTGATACAGTAAAACAGATTTATCCTGTTTATCTCAAGAACTAAACTTTTTCTTTCTTAATCAATAATTTTACAGTTATATGAAAATGTGTAACTAAGTGCTATAAGCACTTATAAGCTTATGAATAAGCTGTATTCATGTCATGTTTATAATGATATCATGTAAGCTGGAAAAATCCCAGACGTTTTTGTTCTGAAATAAACTGACCTACTCAGAAGGACATCAACCAATTTCCTTATTCACACTACTTCATATTAAAGGTGGAGGACCATGAGTGTCTGCTATCTTGTACCTGAATCTAAAGTGGCAGAGAGATTATGCAATTTACCTTTATACAAGGAAGTCTTTTTCTCTTCCTTTTTCTTCTTCTTTAAATTGAGACACATAATATGTAATTAGAAATATGTTGATATATTAGGATACCAACAGCTGATGTAAAAATATGCATTACCCAGAGATGAATTTTGTAGTCACTCCATTTGTTTTTACTGATTACATTTTGCTGTTACACTCTCTCCATAATAGACTCTATTCAGCTCAGGAGCTTGGTTTTTCCGCCCAGCAGTATATAACACCTCTCCCTGTATCTTTTGTCACCTGCAATTTCAAGAGCCCCATTTTTTTTCTTCATAACCACTACAGTATTATTTCCATAGACAGTACATGTTTATGATATAGATCATATAATATATGTGTGGCAAGCAAAGAGTTTCATGGGTCTGATGCACATAAGAAAACTTGCAAAGGGTTAATTAGGGAATTATACACTTCTGTTCTTTCAAGGAAGCTAATATAATAGTCTTTTTGTCTCTACTTTGACAAAAGAAGGCATATAACAACCATCTAAAAATTTAGCCTCTTTATCTATGCTCTTCTTTCTGCTTAAATTGATTTTGAATTGGTCTACTTAGGGACACTGAACAAGAGTCCTGGTTAAGCAGGTTTATCCCCTGCTTAGCCAATTCAGTGCCATTTATCAATCTCCTGATTCAAGCTGAGAAAGCATTTAATCAAAATGTAAACTGGGGCAAGTTAATATATAAAGAATGGTTGCAAAAACTGAACTGAAAATCATATATCCTCCCAAATCAGGGCTGTAGTAGAGAGCCTCTGAAAATGTAACACCACAACAGTGACAGAGGTGATTGTACAAGAACATCTGCAGAGATGTGTGCTATCTCTTTAAAAGCTGTAGGAGGAATCCAGGCAGTGGGAGCCCTGGGAAAGGCATGGTAATACATTAAATAAAATAGGAGAGATTTCTGGGCAAATAATATTTTTCTGTATACTAATGCTGATCTTTGAGACTGCTGGGAGAAATTCTTTACAGTGGCTACTCTTGTCCTTGAATTTCAGTGTCTTGTTGGAATGGAACCCTTAACATCTGTCCAGGCACTATTTTCTGTTATTGGTCTGTGACTAAAAAGTCAAAAGGCTTGCTTTAAAAAAATATGCTAAACCTGATTCTTTCTAAATCAGAGGTTCCTGATGTCAGTGCTTGTATCTGAAAACAGCAACTTTGAGATACCACACTAACACTGACTTAGTCTCTGCATCTGACTTTCCTGTGAACCGGATTTAAAGGTGGAAGTCTTTTTGGTTTCTTACCCCAAGAACAACCTGCAACTTCCCCAGATTGCACCCAAAGGGAAACTTGTTTATGCTGCTGGGATACAATTGCAGGGCCACCACAGTGCTATGGTGCTGGTTTCTGGTCTGTTTTGAAACAGGTAATAAAGAGGAGTGTGTGATTTTTAAAATTTAACTTAATTTAATTTTTATTTTTTTAATTTTAATTTTTTTTTTTTAAAAGAAAGAGTAAAAATTCCTTATTTAGTTCAACCTTTTATTAAGGAATCCATCATGGATGCAAATGTGTCTGAATGAATTTCTTACCCCAGTGTGATTCCTGTTCCCACAATAAATGGAACGAAAATAGTGCCAAAGCCAGCAGACTGCACAGGTGCCAGGGGTGAGGACAGATCTCATGGTGCAATGGCTCTCAGCAGGATCAGGGGTCAGACTTCCTTGCCAAGCCCTGAGTGCTGGCACAGTGCAATTGCCAAGCTGCTGAGGGATTTTTGACTCCTAGCCTACAGCATGGGTCCTATGGTTAGGGATCCCTTTGTCCACATCTCTTCCTGAGGGCCAGAAGCAACAGAAAACAACTAACACAGAGAAAACTTTGTCTTCTGTGCTGTATCCCATCCCTGGAGAGTGCAATTAAATGCTATAAAATCAGTCTGCATGTGCCGAATCATTTAAAACTGAAGGTGGAAAGGGGGATGAAAAATTTGTCTTGGATTAAAATGGGTGTGGAATCACACAGGTGAAGACTCTTAAATCTTTCAGAATTTGCACTCCACAGTTTGTTTTTTCCTTTGCACTACATTGCACCTCAGTAGATCTTAGTCCAAAATGCCTTTGAAATCACTGTCCTGAATGTGCATCAGTCTCTTGATCTTAAATATATTGTTTGTCACAAGCAGCTTCTAAATCCAATAGTCCATTAATTAATTAATGGAACCTAAAACTTGTGCCATAAATTCTTTTCCTGTCCATACACATTCTCATTTGTCTAAATTCCTTCTTACCAGTCATGTTGATAAATGCCCCTCTCTTTAATTCACTTCTGTATTTCAGGTACCTCCTTTTCACAGAAAATGCCATGTTTTCCTTCTAACCTTCAAGGCATTGTAAACGTCCTTTTCTTGCTGATTAGCTGCTGCTGTTTTCTTCTCATGAACTTTCATACTGATCCATTCTGCCAATGCGTCAAGCTTTGAATGCCTCTTTGGTGAATGAATTCTGTTTCTGCCTTCAGACTGTTTCATGCCAATACTTTATGCATATTTTCATTGCCCTGGATTTCTGTAATGCTCCAAAACCCTCCTTCTTCAAATTCTGCCTCCTCACTAATGAAATCTGTGTCAAGAGTCATATTCCCTGTATCTGCAAACTGTAGTTAGCTTTGTAAAATTCAGCAAATGTATATACATACATCATAACCCTCTAAATATATGAATGCTTTCCTGTTATCCCTGTCTTTCCTTGTTCCTTAATGCTTATTGAACAAACCAAGACAGGGGGCCTACATCCTCAGAAGCTATGTCTGGTTCATCCTCCAAGGTAAAAGATTCTTTCTGTTGTTTCCCTAGATCTATTTTTAAATAATATATGTTTTCTATCTTTTAGGAGCACAATCGTATGTGAATGTATTTCTTCATCTATCCCCATCTTAATTGTATGTTAAGTAACTAACTGAGCAATTATCCTTATCTGTCTTATGAAATACCTTAAAATTAATACAATTATTGGTGGTTTGTTGGTTTTGTGTGGGTTTTTCCCTTCCCCAGGGGAAGGAAATTCAGACCTATGAAATCTGAAAAATAAGTTAGAAAATTAATTCCTAATTACAGTCTTGGCTGTAAACACCTTTAAGTGCATCTTGCTAAAACTTTGAATGATGTCAAAGAAGCAGACCTATAAGATGAAGATACTTATTCTGTTGCTTCCCTAGAACTTCAGAAATAATGTGAGGTAGAAATCATGCATGGAAAACAAGGCAAGTAGCCACTGGAGCTGCATGGAATTTCTTGCTGTGAAAATTTATTTTTTAGTTAGTCTAGAAATTATATAGATCTCTTAGACACAATATTTAAACTATGGAAACACTACATAGTTTCATTCACAAGAGAATGACTTACCAAGAGTCTGAAAAAGTAGTGACGGGGTCTTTTCTACCCATAACAAAGTGCTCAAGAGAGCACATATATGCTAAACAAAGATACCTTAAAGTAAGCATACTTAACAAGCAGAGTTAATAAAGCAAGGTGACCCCACAGCGCTCCTTCCTGTAGTTCTCTGGAGAAACTGATACCTGCCCTGAGGATAGGGAACCAAGGGACAGTTTTGGGATGAGGCCCACAATGAACCTGATTAGCCCAAATTAGTGCTAGGGGGCTAGAAAAATGTCAGATGCAGGTTGCAGAAATAGTTTTCTCAAACATTTAATAAGTTCTTTAAAAATATTCAGCAGTGATTTTTGCTTGCTTTTTTTCTGTTCTATTTTATAAAAGTGCAGAGTTTAGATTTACATCTTGTATTTCCTGACATTCTGAATGATGTTCATTGAATGACACTTGAATGAAACTCTCTTTGGAAGCATATGTGGTAGGACACTGTCTCAAATGAGTGTTTTAAGACCACTTAAAGAATCACTGGCGAAGGTATTGGCATAAGCAGGTTTAATACAAAGCTGGTTGGCAAGGTTCAGTCTACTAAGTGGTTAAAGCACACAAAGAACAAAGCAAACTAAAATCTAAAATCAGTCAAACTGAAACTAAAATCAATCACATATTACCTATGTGAATGCTGGGCGTGGAAAAGGGTAAGGATGGGAGAAGGTAAGAATAAAAGGAATAAAAGAAGACCCTCCCATTGAATTACAAGGTTTAGAAGGGACCCCTTTGCCAAACTCAGCCCCAGAACTGACCAATGGTTTATGTCTAAACAACAATTTAACAAAACAACAATTTAACAAAAGACTCTATAGAGCATATAGCTGGTTACAGCCTGCTGTGGACGAGGAGAGCCCAGAGGGTCTCACTCAGGACTGCTGTTTATGGGTGTATTGGGTTTGCACAGCCAGGTTTTGGTAGCTGGGGGGCCACAGGGGTGGTGTCTGCACGAAGCTGCCAGAAGCTTCCTCCATGTCCAGCAGAGCCAATGCCAGCAGGCCCCGAGATGGATGTGCCACTGGTCAAACCCAGGCCAACCAGAAACGGTGGTAATGACTCTGTGATAACATATTTAAGGAAAAAAAAAGTTACAGCGCAGATGTAACTGTGGCCAGAGAAGAGCAGGGTGAGAACGTGTGAGAGGAATAACTCTCAGACACCAAGGCCAGTGGAAAAGAAGGGAGAGGAGATGCTCCAGGTGCCAGAGCAGCCTGTGGTGAAGACCACGGTGAGGCCCTGTGCCCTGTGCCCATGGAGGACCACAGGGATGCAGAGTTCCACCTAGCCATGAAAACAATAGGGTTATAACACAGTTGCCTTTAGTTGCAGTAGTTTTCCATCCAGGCTACAATTTAGGTCAGTAACTTTCTTTGAAAGTTTAATAACAAAAATGTTGTTCCGCTTGGGTTGTTATGCAGGCAGGAAAAACAAGTTTCCAAGGCTGTTCATTAAAAAGCAGGAGCTTGTTAGACAGCATAAGTTCCTGGGAGCTGACAGTGTTTCTGATAAGCTCGGGAGGAGCTTAGCCCAGGTGCTGTTCATCAAGGCCGAGGCCTAATGAGCATTTCTGAGAACATCGTGCAGCTCAAGGAGTGAGGGGGGAGTGCACCACCACAGACACATACATTCTCAAGAAAACATTTGGTTTAAAAAATGGGTAATTTCCTTATTTATGCCCCTATTAATCACAGACTATATACTGTCAGAAAACTATCTAGTGTAGAGACATGGCAACCACATAATTAGAATTTTAATTACTATCTGGATTCCAAACTTCGGGTTTTTTTATTTCATTGATATTCAAAAGATGCAAGTATCATTATTTTGTTAGAAATCACCCTCATTCACCCTAGTTACTGTAAGTAAACCTATAATTATAGAATGGAACACATTACTGAAATGAAATTATCTTTTGAGAAGATGCATTCTGATAGGACTGAAGATGCTGGTAAGGAAACTTTACTGTGACCAGAGCCATACGGGTGGTTAGCACAATGCAGCAGTACAACATACGTGGCAAACAAGGAGAAGAGAATTTTGAGAAACTAATATGCTTTTGTTCCCCATTTTGAAATCATGGGGTGTGTTCATAGTACTAATATTTTGATTTCCTGAAATCTGCATGTTTTTCTCTCTGTTATGCTCAGCACTACTTTTACATCTTTCTTCCCTGGCTGATGAGTCAGGTCTTTAGGTCACTAGTAAAATAAAGCCCATTGCTTCTGCCTTCTGTGAATTTAGCATTGTTAGCTATATTCATCAACAGTGATTCACACTACTGTATTGAGAGAAATATTAATTTTGGGGGAGTGCATGAAGGCTGAGCATCAATGTAGGAGAGGATTTGAGTCTGTGGGAGATGAGAAAGCATACTGCACATCCTTCTTTTATGGAAATTAGAGATCAAAACATTAACATGCAGAGAGTGTTGGCAGACATAGAAACAACCAATTTTATCTGTGTAATCTCTGCTCCAGTAAGATCAATCAGATATACACCTTCTTTTTACCTAAGATACATAACAAGGATGTAAAAAGAAAATAGTTGTCAGTATAGGAGTATGTTTTCAGTTTTTCCACATTTTTGGAGATGGATAAATGGTTCACAGATGGTTTATGTCTGGCAGGGGGCTGTGGGGACAGGGCGACCCTGTTCCTCATTCTGCCCTCCATCCTAGAACATGCTGTGCCTTGGGTAAGCACAAATGCCTCTAGAAGATCCAGGAGGGATAAGCCCAACGTTACTCCACATCAGAGGGTAGCAGCAGCACAGCTTTCTCCCTGCGTGGCTGGAATAAATCAGGTAAATCCTAATTTTGTCTGTTTTTCTGCTTGCCTTGAAGAAATGTGAAAAAACGAGTCCATGCTTGGGCACAGCATTTGCATTTTCGCCAGGCCAGTACTGAGATGAAGGATGGTTCTTCACTCCCATTTCCAGGAAGGTTTGGCAAAATGTGACGATCACATCAAAGGCTCAGTTCCCTTTCTTCCCCCCCTTTCCCTCCCACTCCCNCTCCTTTCAACTACTTTTTTTTCCCCCTTTTTTTTTTTTTTCTTTTTTTTTTTTTTTTTTTTTTTTTTTTTTTTTAATTCTCCATTTAAAATGAGGTAGTTATCTGGCTGTGTGTTCACTCATTGACAAAACATAGATGCAACAAGCTCCTGCAGGCAAAAGATTGGTATCGTTGTCTACTGGCTTGTGACTTCGTTTGATTTGAGGGTGAATGAGCTGTAATAGGAGTTTCGAGCTGGCAGCCTGTGATTTCATGTACGAAAGCCATTGTGCAAGGAGATGTGCAACAGCCTTTGGCCATCGTTCCAGCCTGCTTGTTCCCAGAAGAACCTGTGATGGGCTACAAAGCTAAGCCACAGCCTGCCTCTAGGCTCAGGAAGATTTTTTAAATTTTATCTGCTTCATACTCACACTTTGTACAAAACCTATTTATTCAGGCATCGTGGAGAGAAAAAACACTTTGGACCCCAGAGAACTGTTCTAAATCTGATGTGTGGAGTTTCCTTGGATATGCCATTTTTTGGTTTTGAATTAAAAAGTTTAAGTACTCATTTAAAAAGATAATTCAGAGGTGGCTTTTGAGACAAGATCTTTCCTCCAATTCTCTTTCCTTTAATTTTGTGGCAAAAATAGAGTAAATTAAAGTCTATATCTCCATTATAGACAACAGAAGATTGAGAGCACTGGGAAAACAAAGAAGAGGTCCCTCTGTCATACAATCATACCTTGAGTCTGTGCAGTTCTAGTCTCTGCATCTCAAGAGAAATATAAGAGGTACTAGAAAGCATGCAAATGATCCAAGACATACAGAAGGTACATTAGAAAAAAAGATTAAAGAGTTTGGACTACTTAGTTTGGAGCAGAGAAGACTGAGGGAAGGCGTGACCGAGCAAATCATGCAGGAAATGGTAAGCAGAATGCAGATCCATGGTTCACCAATTCCCACAATACAGACACCTGGGGACTCTGGATGGTACTGAGATCAGTTTGAAATATTTAAAAGTACTTTACACAATGGGTGGTAAACTTTGGGAACTTTTCACCACAGGACATTGAGGGTAGCAGATGGTTTCATCAGGTTAAAATTTCAAATAATATGTATTAAATAAACAAGCAGGAATGTGACCTCCAATATCCCTAATTCAGAGGTAGTGCATCCTAGGGAAGGAGAAGGATGAATAGCAGAAAATGTCACGCTTTTGCCACTGTCAGAAAACAAATCCTGTACTACATGGAGTATTAGCTTAATCTATCATGTTACTTCTCATGGTCTTCCTGTTATCCTGGGAAGTTCAACTACCACAACCTGGCTCTTCTCAACAACACTGATTTTTAAATTTTTTTTTCTCTGAAATATCCCAAATATTGAGATGAATGTGTTTGAAACTTTTGTTGTACTGAGACTATTTCCTATGAATTCTTCAGTAAACCACAGGGAACTTTTCTTTCTCATTTTTTTGTGTATGTGTTTTGGCGGAAATTTGAATTTTCTACTAAAATGGGTCACTATATTCTTTGTCATGATTTTCTTCATGCCTCTTTATCTCTGTTAAATAATTCTCAAGGACTAATCAATTTAAGGCAATCAGACTTCAACTATGAATTTAATAATGCCTTTACAGCAACGTAATAGAAGCAGATTTTTTTATTTCAATGACAACAATACATGCTGTTGGGCCAGGTAGTGTAGTTCTGCTGAGTTACATGAAGCAGTTGTCTTAATAGATCTCCATATAGCCTGAAGATTATTTATCTGCTCTAAGTTCAAAAGGCTGAACCCAAATGGCCACTGGAGACAATTCCTAACAGGGCCAACTCATCTTATTTAACTTTAATCTTTGTCTGTGGCTGCAATGACACTTCATTGACTAAGACACTGCCAGAGACTGTCTGAGATTGGAGCTTGTGTGATGCAACCACATCAGGCTTATGCACCCCTCAGTGTAAAGTGAGCTTTTGGAAAGAGAGAAGAGAGATTTATCTCCCTAGCACTCTGAACACTACCTTAATGATAATCTCTCATCATCTCAATATTCATGCAAAGTAGTGTAAGCAACACACAGACCTGAGATTTGAATGTTGAAACAAATGATTTCCAGAGGGTTGGGTAAAATCTTTTTTAGCAATGCCTCAGCTCTTGGGGATCTCTTTGACAACATTTTTCTTTGCAAGTGTTTGAGAAACAAAGTAAGAATTTTTTAAAAGCTACCTTCCTGCTCAACCTCTTCTGGGATGTTTAAATCTTCCTCACCATCAATCTCTTTTTTTTCTGCAATCCCCCAAGCTCATTGTCCCAGTCCCAGAAAAAATTGGCCAAAAAAGTGAACAAGGACTTTTGCAGTGAAAGGGATTTCAAACTGGTTTTGTTTGTTTATTTGTTTGCTTATTTTTAAGACTGAACCAATTGTCATTTGGCAACTAAGCCCTTCTGCTTTCCTGACTTTTCCAAGATCTCTCTTGGTAGCAGAACACTGTTCAGAGACATAATTGTGCCAAACAATTAGCTGTGGGACATAACTATGAATTTGGAAGCTGCAAGTCTCCTATTAACTTGTACGTTTTAAGTATGAGGTGTCTGAGGCTTGTTGTGTTTCTAAGGAATTCCTTAATTAAATATTATTTTTTAATTCTTCCCCCTTCATGCACTTAGTAAATTGCTGGCAACAATTCTGGCAAATTACTGAATACAAAAAAGTTTAGACAGAAGGATAATTTAGTTCATTTTAGCACAGCCACCCACAACAAATGTTTCTATACCTATTTCTTATTCTGAGGTTGCACTTAAAGTATTCCTGTTCTTAGGAATTTTCTGCTAATCTTTGATAATGCACATGTAATTTCCAATCTGTAATAATTTTAAAAGACGCATATTTTTTCAAACTAATTGTCTTTCTTCTTGCATTAACAAAACTGCCATTTCCTAAAGCAGCTTCTTAACATTAAGGTATAAATCAGAAGATATTACGAAACAGAAATTACTCAAATGTCTGTTGCTTTTTTTCTCTTCCTATTTGTGCAAAGTGGATGTAAATTGTTGCCAGCCCTTGAATTACCAGCATTTTTACAGTCTTTACACTTGAGTTTCATGTTGATCTAGTGAATAATTATATAGGTCCTGGGCTCAGGGATGTGAAACCTATGGTTAACTTCTATAACTCTTAACAATAGTAACAGTAAGAGTAGTAGTAGTAATATTTTTAATAATTTTATTAAAAATAAAAATCACCTCCCCACTGTCCAAACCCAACATTCATTGCAAGGAGTAAAGCTCCTTTTCTCAAGCTGTGTCTTAAAATCAATCTTAGAAAGATCTTTAGAAGGCAAATTGCAATCACCCAGCAAACTACTTATATATGTGCTTACCCTTAGCAGTCCTACTATCTTTAAGGAGCTTTGTTTCTGTACATTAAGACAGACTTTCATTGAGTTTTTTTCAGTTGACTATGAAACTTTCAATTAACATTCAGGAGTACCATATTGTACTTTATTCATATTCCAAAAGATCCGATTTCATTCCTTTTCTCTCTTTTCTTCCATCTTCCTTCACCAAGGCAGTGAAAGCTCTAGAGGAGAAGTCTTATGAGGAGAGTCTGAAGTCAGTTTGGTCTGTTCAGCCTGGAGGAGACTGAGGGGAGCCCTCACTGCAGTTACAGCTTCCTTGTGAGGGGGAGAGGAGGGGCAGGCACTGAGCTCTTCTCTGTGGTGACCAGTGACAGGATTCAGGGAATGGCATGAAGCTGAGTCAGGGGAATGAATTAGGTTGAATATTAGGGAAAGTTTCTTCACCCAGAGAATGGCTGGGCACTGGAACAGCTCCCCAGGGAAGTGGTCACAGCACCAGCCTGACAGAGTTCAAGGCATGTTTGGACAACACTCTCAGGCACAGGGTGTGATCCTTGGGGTGTCTTGTACAGGGTCAGTAGCTGGACTCAATGATCCTTGTGAGTCTCTTCCAACTCAGGACACTCTACAACTCTTTGACTCAGTAGTTTTCTCCCTAACAATTACTGTTAGCATAGCTAACAGTAGCTTTTAGCTTTGAGCGTGCCTAGTTTTGTCATGTGCTAGCATTTGATTTATGGTTTGTTCACCCAGACCTTCAGGCTTCACAGATAGTGAATTTATTCCCTAGTTTTTTACAAACTTTCTTTAATGCTGCAGAAGGTAAAAAGCAAGTGAGTTGGGGTCAAGATAATGCATGTACTGCTTCTATGACAAGCTTTCCAAAATTGTTTGTGGCTTACAACAATGTTAAAGTATTCACTGAGAGCAGGGAATACAGCTGCCTATGAAACTTCAGACTCCATGTACTTACTGAATAGTAAGCATCTTTCCTCTAGGAAAAATCCCACAAAATATTGCATATGTATATGCAATAAAGTATTATGAGGTAACACATTTATGAGGGATAAACAGCGATTTTACCAGCAATGGCCTTCTGTTGAAGGAAATTAAGGATGGTATTTTAAGTGAGATCAAAACTTTCCAGCTGATGCAGAACACAGTCTTAATAAAAAGAGAATTTTAGAGCCAAAGAAATTGGCAAGTTTAGTTAGGTGGAGAAGGAAGCATTACAACATTGACTTAAACACAGCGTTTTTCATTAAGGAGTATACAAGGCTGCATACAGTTTACAAGTCAGTTAAGTTTAGGACTAGAGATAAAAAATCAAAAATACAGAGAAGGAAATAAGAAGAAGGATAAACTAATGTTTAGAAAATCACAGTCAGTAGTTCTACAAATACAGCTTGAAAAATCTAGTCACAGATTTTAATGGATGAGAAAATATTTCCCTGTACAATGTAGTGATTTAATTTATCAGTTCTTAATTACCTGTAGTTCCCCTCTGGGACTGCACAACAAGGTTTTAAATGGACAATCCTTACCTGAGATAAGTGCAATGTGAGCATGGATGTATTCCAGCTGGGAATGCCGACTACATCACTGGGTGCCATGCTAGCCAGCCATCTTTGCAGGGAGAATTTTGCAAATATAGTCAAACATACACTAGTGCAGCATTATCTCATGGACACAATGTACTACACGGTTCTGCAGAGGCTTTTACTTCTGCATTTAAGAAAACATGGATCAGGTTCATATTGTTCCCCAAATCCTGGGGCTGGACTGATAATACTGCTAAATCCTCTTCCACGGTGCTTAGACCCCAGACAGTGGGATCATATTAGGGAGATGTTTTCCACAGACGTAACCATTAGAATATCTTTATCAGCCACATCTATTTTATGTGGGTTTCTGCTGTTAACTTTGTATTCTGTGGTGAACAAGATACATTATTTCACCATTCTTGGTCAAACTGTTTAGGTCTACCTACATTAAAAACAAGAATTTGTTTGCAATATTTACCTAAAAAATCAGAACAGATTTAGAACATTCAATTTATTACTAAATGCATCATGATTTGATTATTTGTGAGCTAAAAGGAGCTTGGGCACATAAAAGTCTCTGAGACAGTTGTGTAGCCATCTCTCTAAGGGATCAATAAGTCTCCTGTTCTGAACACAGCTCAGAGCCACGAGGAGGAGGTTCAGTAGGGCTGGGATCCATGCATCTCAACTTTGTTGTAGCAAGGGTGTCGACAATACTCACAGTTTATGCCCGTATCTGAAAAGTGATCAGCCAGATACATCTCCAGCTACAGTATAACCACATCATTTTTGTCAGAAGTAAAAACCCAAACCTGGCTTGATTTTCCTCCTCTTTCCACTCATGCAAGCTTTTCTGACTTTCTTTGCCTTGCATTTTGAGCAAGACATTTTCCCCAGGTAGCCTCCCACAAAGGGTTAGTGGACTCTGTGCAGCCCCAAAGTTCAAAATTAGAATTGCTAATTCAGTAGAATTGCTTTATTAGTAACCACAATCAGAT
The DNA here is from genome assembly GCA_013397915.1 of Daphoenositta chrysoptera. Classification (NCBI taxonomy): domain Eukaryota; kingdom Metazoa; phylum Chordata; class Aves; order Passeriformes; genus Daphoenositta; species Daphoenositta chrysoptera. The sequence continues at coordinate 2,070,680 of VZRO01005202.1, read as the reverse complement.
TTTCTTTGATCCTCCTTTCCCACTGCCTTGTCTCCCTTCCTGGAGATTTGAAATTATATTTACATAAATCCTTTACTTTTCTTTCTGCAATTTAAAAAATATGTGGAAGATGGGGTGTAAAGCTCCTTCCTGGGACGCAGCAACACTTCTCTTCAGCATGCCTCTTCACTATTTTTGCTATAACATTCACCCAGAGAGCATCTGAAGTTAAGTTACAAGAGCTTTGTTCTCAGTGAGAGGTGAATTATTAACATGGTAGCCCAAGAGAAGAGGAACAGGGTGGGTGGTGAAGTGAGGTTACTGTGAAGTGTGCACAAAGATGATCTCTCAATTCAAGCAGATTATATAAACCATACAGGACCACCCTTGCCTTGAACACAGCAGTGTGGTCTTTTCTGTTGTTCAGTGCTAGTCATGGGTGATAGAAGAACAAGAGAGTCTTACAGTCTTGTTACAGTCTTCTAATTGATCTGGACTTTGGTTAATCTAAATTAATGAAGTTATTCTTTGTTCATTACAGATTATTACTGAAGACTGGGAAATAGCAATTAGGAGCAGAATACACAGCAGTAAATGGTAGCTACACAGATGAGTCAGCAAGGTGGCCTATGTGTTGGAAAAGACAAAAGGACCACAGAAGGGGAAAAAAGCACTAAAATATTTATTTCTATGTCTAATGAAGAATGAATATAAACAGTTTAGTTTTTCAGTCTCACCCTCAGACAGGCAGATATGCTTCATTGCCTCCCTTATTAATACAATGACTCCAAATGCATGTAAGTACAGACTTTGATTAGGTTAAATACCTGAGGATATTAGACTGGGTCAAATCTTGAATGTATCCTTAAATAGATGAAGGAAAAGGATAAGAAATATTGTAAATATATAATTGAAATATTTCTTTTAAACAGACTGTAAGCCATATAAAATAATAAATATAAAAATACTTGTTTTAAGTAAAACTGGCAAGGGTTAAAAATCCAATCCCTTCAAGAATAGATGCTAGCAAGTGCTTTAAGCAAAAACCTCAAGAAACTGATATGTTGTAGAGGAATTTGTTGATACTTTTAGAAAAAATTAGATGTATATTAGAAGATCCTAGTGTGAAGGTTTACTGGGTTTTGTGAGCACTCCTCCATCAGTGATGATATCAGTTAAGTGTTTTGTAAATACACCAGAAAGATTTCCAAAGGCTCTGCCTACCCCCTCTGTTAGATTGCAGTGTTGGACGGACACGGGTTGCTTACAGCATTAATATGGTTTTGGTATTCATCTTAGCCACAATGATCACCCTTTAAAGTTTTAGCATTAATCATAAGCAAGGCATCATGACCTCACTTACATGCAGGCACACAGCAGAAGGGAAAATGGACACTTCCTATTTCCTGTAGTAGGCTCAGAAATTTTACTTTAATATATCAAGGATGCAAATTTGACAAATAGCTAGTACTGGCAACTCAAAAGCACATAAGCCAGCCTTCAAAATTCTTAAGAACTGAATTAAACTTATCAATAAGAAATAGCACTTAGAAATCTTTGTTATAGTCTCTTGTATTTTAAGCTAAACGTGTTTGGTTCAATCTTTCCACAGGACTAGTGAGAGGTTTGGATTCTTTTGCTCTTTTTAATGAAGTTGGACACTCACATGAGTACAGGACTGTATAGCTTAAAAAAGTCCCACAAATAAAAATCCTCAACAAAACAATGTCCTACTAAATATGCCTAGGTTAAGGGAGCTGTTATGAGACTCATCAACACTTAAACACAATAAAAATGGAGGGCTACAGCTGTGTTTATCCCATTTCACTCAGAAAGGGTCTGGATTTGTTAAAGATGCAGCACAAATATCTTGCTGCTGAAGGAAGTCATACATGCAAATTAATCCTTGCTCTTTGTACTAGGTGAAACTCAAGATACACTACAAGGATCCAAGCACTCTAGTACAGATAGCTATATTACAAAAAGCAATGTTAGCTTTGCTTGCCTAGAGCTAGACACGCTTACCTAGAGAAATTTGGATATGAGCAGTTTCCCAGGCCTCTTAGGAACGGTTATACAGAAATGGGAAAGGATAGAAGATTGAGTTTAGCTGAGGTACAGCATTACCATCCACCATTGCTTGTTCATTCCTTGTAGTGTTCACAAACTCTTAAGTGATTGCCTTAAACATCTCCCAGCTGTCCATGCTGATATCCTGTCCTACTGATTCCATGATGATTTTTTGCCTTTTCTTTTATACCCCTTTTATATACTTTTTCTATATTCTTAGTACTTCTAGCCCACATTCTTAGACTTAATGTTTTGTTAAGCCAAGAGATTCAACATCTTGGAAGCCTCGTAGTTCAGGGTCAGAAAGGCCCAGACACCAAGGGCCTCTCCAGAACCCATTCCGTAAACTGGGCTGGGCCCAGCCAGGGGAAGGTTCCTGGGGCGGGGGTTCCCTGGAGCCTCTCCCTGGGCAATCTTTGATGGATGTGCTCATTTGTAATGTGTAATGTGTAATTTGTAACCCGTGGGTGTGCATTCCGTGTGCTCTGCGGGCATTGTCCCTGGGTTTGCTGCACCTGAGGGGCCTGCAATAAATACCCAGGGAAAAAAACCTTTTTCCTTTCTAACTGTGTTTGGCTCTTAATTTTAAGACCAGGGAAAGGCATCACTACCCCTATACCCCTCTGCAGGGAACCCTCTTCACTTTGGCTCCACATACAGTTCTGACCTTCATTAACTTGCAGAGGTTCAACATGGAAAGCAGGAAGTGAAACAACTGGGCAAGAGAATTTAATATTTTGTCTGTAGGAGAGGCACTGGGAAACACCAAACTCCCTCCATAGTAACTAAGGAGAAATTATAATTGTTGTTATTGAGTGGTAACACTGATCACTCTGAAAACTGCAGCTAGGGTGAGATCCCAATGTGCCAAAGCCCGTTAGGCACAGCTGCACGAATCCTATCAACCACTGCCCCAGGGAGCTTATAGCCTAAATCACATTGGTGTGGCAAGACACAGAGTGTCTCAAAAGAGATAAAAACTGTTAGAGATGAGTGAGGCATCTAGAGGGAAAAAGCTGATCTGGGTGACTGACAGCAGGGCTTATTCCTTTGGTAGGTTCAGGTGCGTAAAGGTATTCATAGTATTACAGAAAGAAAGGGATTGCTTTCAGCAAAGAGCAAAAGACTATGTATTCTAACATGTACATGTTATTCTGCATCCTGCCTTTAAACTTGGAACAGTGATCAAAGCTCTTCCATACCTCACTCTTTACATGCAAATAAAATAACTAGATTTAGAAAATATATCTCTGTAATTGAAATGGTATATAAATATAGAACATCAGTTAAATTTCTGCATCAATTTACAATAATATGTGCTGGTTTTTATTGTTTGATAAATATAATAATCTCAAAAACATTATGAAGACAAATAATCTAGATCAAAGAGAAACTCAGAAACAAGAAAATGTACAAAAGAGAAAAAGAGAAAGAAAATATGTAATTTTCCTATTAAGGTATTTTGTCATGTCTTTTTTTTGCTGTTTACATGCACTGTCTTTCAATAGACATTATGAGTTTTCATCTTATCTATTATATATCATGACCCATATTAAGGATTAACATAACTATTTTTTTTATTTTTAAAGTGTTTTTGGTATGGTATCATTTATGAAAATCCATCCACTGTACCCACAAGTATATCTGATGCTCACATTTGAGGTTTGTTTCAAACTCCATGAAGCCATTCAAGAAGCAGAGGGCAAATGTGAAAGTTCCCAGGTCATTGTCCTGATACAGAAGCTGCTCAGGTTTCCAAACCCCAGCTATGGTTTTCAACTGGATGTTTACTGGGGTGGTGTAAATAAACAACTGTCTTACGTTAGAGAACTGCATGTGAGTTAAGTGGATGAGTAGATAAAATGCTATTTTCCAGCACCTCCAGAAAACACAAAGGTTAAGACTCCATTATATGTTATATAGGAGATCAGAACTTTCCTCCAACTTTCTCTAATATTTTAGTCCACCTCATAAGGCTTAGGCATTTGAGTTTCTCTGATTCATTCTTTTAAATAAAAGGAGAATAATAGAGGCGCCTTTTGTAATCTTGCAGAGAAAGCAGAGAAAACTTGAGGTGTGGCCCCAATTACTGTTACAGACTGCAGTAAAGAAAAGAGCTGGGTAGAGAAGTCATGATGTGTCAACTGTTAAAATTGTTTGTTAAATGCAAGTGGCCAGATGGTTTATTATTATCCATGCTTAGTATTGATCTCAAAAAGTAGTCTCAATCTGTGAGAAATGTATTGAATCTTTTGCTTGACTTCTTTTCTTTCTCTGATTTCCTTAAACTAAATGTCAACCATATAAACTTTTCCTCCCTTCAGGCCTGTCATAATTTTGCTCATTGTTTATGTTAGATGATTTCTAAGGAGATTTGCAATACTGATCACAAGAGCAATATTTTTATAATGCATTACAAGTATCTTCAACTTGGTATTGTCAAGACACAGCCAGACGCTGCAATCTGTGTGAGAGAAATGCAGTTTCTTTGTTCTGTTGTGGCAGCACCAAGAAGGAGGTAGCAAAGAAAACATCCTCCATAGTCAACTCTTTATCTCTTCTCTAAGACACCTCTCATGTGTACAGTTGTTTGGTGAGTAGTGTGCATGGCTACATACTCAACTTGTGCCAAATATCTGAATATCATCCTATTTAATTTATTTCAGATCAGACTTTTAGAAGGGACAGGGTGAGAAACTAATGAAAGACCTTGAATTTCTCTTCTGTCTCGCTAACAGAAGGCTATGACATAAAGCTATAATAGAAAGTGGTTTTGGGTCTGTTTTTTTTGCATCAAAATGTTATATTATACAGGTCCCTTGAAATAAGGTTTGGGACGAGGTGTGAAAGAAAGACTACACTGCTACAGGGTTACAACAATAAAATGTTCTCTGCCTTCAACCCCAAGCTTACGCTGTTTTAGCTCTCGATCTCAAAATATAGCAGCCATGTGAAAAGTCTCCTGGTTTCCTCTTTGGAGCAGGAAGAGCAACAAAGCAGCTATTTGAGATAAAAATCCTTAACAGTACCTCCAAAATCCATGTGCACTCCCACTATTTAGAAAATCTCTGGAGGGTGTCAGAGGTCATGAGTATTTGTAGTCCATCTTCAAGCTAGCACGATTACCTCTATCCTAAAAATTGTCAGGCTTCTTTGCCCAAATCTGGATGAAAACGATATACAAGAGCCCCTTTCTCTCCCCTGCCAGGTGATCCTGCTGTTGTGACAGCTTCTTGCTCAGGCTGAGCAGCACCGATCCTGCCTGCAAGGCATAAAGAGATGCACATTGCACACATGCATGTTTTTATGTCTTACAGGCAGGATCAATGAATAATTTTCAACAGAATAATTTTCTATTTAATCTTGTTTGAGTGCTTGTTGTATAATAGTAAACAATTATAATTTGACAGCTGTATTGGATTGTGTTATACAAACGTCTGTTTAGTTAGAAGGGGAGATCAATAAATAAATTGATGACTTTGTTTTCCTCATAAGAATGGATATTTTTTAAGTAATTTAAATTTCTTATTAAATAAATGATGCAAAAAAAATTATATTCAAGACCACAGTCAAGGTAAGAGGCTTTGAGGACTGGTTATTAAAAATCATTAATTAAAAAAGCAGCTAGTTTCCAAAGTTAAAGAACATTGTTGCTGTACAGAGAGATCCTTTATTGAATTAGATCTGTAAAATTTTAGAATTGTCCAAATAAACTTAATCCAAAGTTCTGTTAGCCACCCCAAACATTAGCTTTAGAAAATATTTGTTATGGAGTTATTTAGTGATCATTTATCTTAATTGGAGTGGAGGTTGGGGGACTGTAAATTAACTGTTTTAATATGCTAGGTTCCCAGTGGTACTTCTGACTTGTGTTTTATTGTAATTTGTTAACATATACACTCTCAATTCTTTTTCTTAGACACACCTTTTACTGTAAATACTTTCTTCATTTATTGTGATTAACTTTTCTCCATTGCAACTAAGAGATTGGCTCAGCTATTTTGTTCCTTTTGCTTTTGAACATGGACATTCATTTCGCACACAGCTGGAAATAAATGCTTTTGGGAACATTTAGCTAAAAAGGCATTAAATATAAAACCATAAGTTTAAGACACTGAAATATTAACTCTAGGATTAAGACTTTAGAGAAAGGAAATGAGGTCTGATTTTGATCCCACCAAAGAACTGTAATTGACTTACATTTTTGGGGCTAAAGGTGAAAGTGGCACTGTGGCCAGATTCAGACTGTCCACTCAGTAGATTGGGCTTTGGAACAGCTGCTGCATCAGCAGGGCTGTCCCAAACAACAGGGAGCTTGGGAGCAATAGATGAGCAGTACAAGCTCAAAGGCTGGATATCATGGATGCAAAAAGATTGGACTTGTTGTTTAGGTGAAGTAAAGCATAGTGATGAAAATGGTGGCATCCTAGTGAGAGACACAGCTCTGTCACAAGTCAGACAAGGACCTGCAGGTAAAACCAGAAGTGGCAAGGAGTGCTCCTTATCTTGACAAATTGACAGTATTTTTTGGGAGATGATAAAAATGTCAGGATTTTGATATTTGAAACCATCTCTGGACATACAGACTGCCTCTGGACTGCCTCTTTGCAGCAACAGAGCCAAGAAACTCTATTCAACTTGGTGTGGCACTTAGGCTCACACTTAACACCATTGATAGCTGCAGGATTATGCACACCATCTAACCTCAGCTTTACTCAGAACTGTCTTGTATAAGAATGTATTGATGCATCCTAAATCCATAGAAAGTTATAGGATGGAAAAAAGCAAGGAGTAGGTTATGCATACATTATATCTTCCATACAAGGCACAGAAATGGTATTTCTTCAGTTGCCTGAGGGACCTTATTTTGAAGATCTGAAGCTGGTTGTTTTCCTTCATACCACTATACCACTCATGCCACTTCAGAGGAAATCAGATGAACTTTTCTTGCAGGACCCCAGATGATCCCCAGCCCCCATCTGTCCTCAGGGTAGGCTATTGGCACAACACCTGCAAGGAGGAGTGGGAGGGTGTATGACTAATCCTGCTTTTCCTCTGCTGGAAATATTTTCTCTCAGCAGCATGTATAAAACTGGAAACAAGTCCAATTAAAGTGGACTATACCAATAAACAGAGAGCACACAGCAACAGTTGAGCGATTATGTAGGGTAAAACAGTGTGGTAGCCAACTGACTGCAATGTGCTCCACTAAATTTAGATCATATATCGTACACACAGGTAGGTGGTGTGTACTGCAGTCAGCTACCTTGGGCTTGTTTGCTGTCTTATTGATTAGGTGCTCAGGTCTGAGCTGTTGTAAATTCTTTTACTTCTCAGTGCATACTGTCAAATATGCTGCCTAGGGAGCTCATAGCTACAGTTCATTTTGAAAAAAAAAAGTGTTTTAAATTGTTTCTTTTCTCAGTGTTCATTTATTCAATTCTTCTCCACTGCCTACTGCTTTCGGAGCATACTCGTGAGCAGAGCAATATGCATTTAAATTGTTATTGCTGCAGTGTTGCAAGGGCTATGCCTATCAGCTGAAGTGAATCACTAACACTACCTTATGATTTAAGTTACAGCTATTCTTCATACAATTAAAAAACGTGCATGGCATAAATATATGACTGACCAGATTTACGCTCTCTCATTCATGCTGGGGAAGAAAACAGCAAAACTATCATCATTCACGTATGCATTCAATAGTTTGCATGACAGGCTTTTCAAATATTATGAGTATAAAGCAGTAATCACTCCAGGGCAAGATTAGTTTGTTGTTTTTTTTTTTTTCCCAGCATGTTCATAACAACAGTAACAACAATAACAAAATCAACATTGACAAATAACTGAATGGCAGAGAGATTTTTAAACTGTTCTGAGAGTGGCCTCCAATAATTTTTTTTTTATTATTTTACTACTTTTAAACAACTGCTGATAAATTTTGGATATTTTTGTTATCCCTTCATGTTTGCAGAACACTTGGGGTGCATCCAGGATATATGTGATTATAAGAAAATATAATACAAGTTGCAGTGTTGGCACAACTTGTTATGAGGCTATTCCTTCCTGTTAGATACTCTTGATTTTGCCAAACTCTAACCCTGTCACTTCAAGCAGAGTTATTGTACTTTTTGAGAAATACTTCAGGTAAAACCATTCATCTGTTTCTGAGAATATTACAAGAAAAACTAGTTATTTGGCCAATTTTGAGTAAAATCAAGGAAAATTTGAGAACTCTTGTGTTCCAGTAAGTAGTTCTAAAGGCTTTTCATCAAGGACTTCATATTTTATAAAGAAACATTACTTTTTTTCTATTTCTTTTGGTGTTCATAAGCAGGAAATCATAAGTAAATTACAAGCATTGGAAATATTTCTGTACTGAAAGATGTAGATTTTCATATTTCTACACACTTATAATGTATAGTGTAAAGTCTAAACTGACTGTAGCATCTGCAGCTGATAAGAAATAGGCAGTTCTGACAGCTGTAGACTGAAATGGGTCAGGAACACATGCCAACAAGCTGTCAATAATTCTGTAATGCAGGAAGGAGAAATAAAGCTGCCATGAAGGTGGGAAGGGAGGGAGGATAGCTGGAACTGCAGAGGATGGGAGAGTCAGTTTTAAGAAGAACCAGAGGCCAGAGAGAAGCGAAGGAAGGATGAGACTGATGTTGGATCTTGCATCCCCCAGCTCAGGTGTAACCACCTGTGCCACTGGCTAAGGCGGAGATACTGTGGGAAAAATATCAGCTATGCACGTAATTACAGAGCATATGAGAACACGTGCACCACGGCCTGTCAGCCAGACTTAATTCTGCCATTTCCCATCTTACACATCCCTAACTGGCAGAAGACATCATTTGACTAACAGAATTTTAATTCATAACTATAGAAAAAAATTGATATGTATATATAGCAACATCTTATTGTCCACTGCAGAATAGTAAAGGAGTTATTGATTATTTTAAAAGAGAATTTTCAGGGAAATATTTAAGACTGTGTCTTTTGCAATAAAAAAGGGTTTCTTAGTTTTACCAATAAAGCTGCTTGAGATACCAAGTTATATTTAGAAGTAATATAGAGGCAGACTACATAATAAGAAATTTTTTTGTGAAATAAAACAGCTGGACATACACTAAATAAAGAGTGGAGTATGAAAGATGTCTAGCAGCATTATACACACAGAAGGCCTGGGTTTCCAAAGGGATAAAGCTTCTATTTGTCTCTATTTTAGCAGAAGATCCTAGCAGCACAGCAAGCAGCCTTTTATGGCTTAGAGCTGTGCACTATAATGCCACCTCATTCTCTTTTTCTGCACAACTCTCAAATTCATAGACTATCCACCTGGCAGAAGCAAGCTAAACATTGGTTTGAAAGAGTCCTGAAATTTCTCTAAATTACAGATGCAGCAAATCAACACAAATCTGGCAGAGAATACCCTGCAGTGGTTCTATATTGAGCTGTACTGTATCTCACTGCAGTCAGGACAAATGCTGCATCCAGGAGGATCCTCTGCTAATAATTTTCCCAACACCCAAGTTAAAATGAATCCTCATTGTCTGGCCATGGAACAGAAAATTAGTTGGTCAAGCCAACAATTTTCTGACAGCTCTGTATGACTGTTTGCTTTGCTAGGCCATTATAAGGCACAGTTTAGCTTGAGAAACAGGGAACACAGTATGTTTATGTGTAATAATTTTTTTTAAAAATCCAAAATATAGAAAAATTGTAATAAAAATAGCTGGAGATGGAAGTTGTCACAAATGTGATCTACAAATATTACAATCTTAGTGGGCAAGGTGAAGGGTTAAGTGGAATGAGAGAATTGTAAGGCTGAAACTCAGTGGTAAAACCAAGACAATAATGTACTGGGAAGTTTGAAAAGGAGATTATTTGCATTAATAGCTAAAGCATCCAAACAAAATATAATTTAGAATGATCAAATTCCCTGAGGGGTCAATGAGAGATGTTCCTCCAGAAGGAACATCAGAGAGCTTCAGGGACACCTTACAAAGACCTTGTTATGTCTTCTTGGCCCTTGGACTATACCAGTAAATCCATTCTTCTCTGGCCTCTTTTGCTTACCTCTCTACTTCTTTTCAGCAAATTATAAAATATCCCTTATGACTATATTAGAGGCATAGATGTTACATTTACAGCATTGTGCTTTGGTAGAGTCTGTTTTCCTCGAAGAGTTTTAGGCAAACTCAAATATTTGTTTTTTATGAGATTTTGTCTGGCAAAAGAAGGCAAAATTTGTCTTCACATTTAAATGTGAAAATTAGGTCTAAAATCACACCTGCACAGGAAGCATTATTTAGTTACTGAGTAGTGAATGTTATTAATATGCCTTCGCAAACCCTGAAGCATGCTGCAGCTCTTTTTCACTTCTGAAAGGAGGGATGTGACTGGAGAGGCAGATTAAAAGTGTCTTCTGTCTAGCCCAGTTATAATGAGCTATCCTTTTTTTTTTTTCTCTGTGGATGGCAGATTTAATATTTTAGTGACGTTCCAAAACAACTGCACTTACTTCTTATATTCTCCTATTGCCCTATTTCCTTTCTCACCTTTTCTACTCTTTTGAGGATTTTTCTCCTTTTCGCTACAGATTACATCACAAATCTACAATCTACCTTCTACAGCTTCTATTTACTCACAGGTCAGACAGAAGAATATTGACTTTTTTGCTGTATCACAATTCAAGATGTACACTCTAATAAGTCTGGAAACCTTGTGTTGAGTGCGGGTTCTTGCCTCCAGGGATTTTACAGAATCCTGCGGTCATTTCAATGTAGGGAAAAAGGGTCTATCTGATCTACAGATGTCTCTGCTTGGAGAAGGTCTGTCGGCCAACTTGTGTTTTATACTTTTTGTAATTGCTCTGTCTTATTCCCAGGCTCAGATTTTGAAGCTTAAATCTGTAGGTGTAGAAAAGTCCGTAAAAATTCTCATGGAAGAGGAAAAAGGTCCCAAAAAAGTATTGGGGACAAAAACCTTGTTCTGTTGTGAATAGTTTCTTGAAGATGAGAGAAGTCATTATGGAATTTGTGTTTTTTTTTTTTTTTTTTTTCTCCTTGGAGCTCTAAGGCAATATAGTACTTCAATCTGCAGTACCCAGTAACATACCACGAAAGAAGAGTAATCCTAAAGCCAGATATAGCCAATATTACTACATGAAAAAGCTCTCTGAAGAACATCTCTCAACTTTGCTTTTAGCTTTTCAAAGGCTAAGGAAGATTTGTTTCTGTCATGAATGAATGTTATAAGATGTCTTAAAGAATCACCAGCAAACGTATCAGTAAAAACAGGTCTCATATAAAAGCAACAGCACAAGAAAGTTCATTTGCAAGGTTCACTCTACTACTTAGATGGTTAAGGCACACTGAGAAAATGCAAACAAAAATCCAGATTCAATCCATCCAAACTGAAATAAAAGCCCAACAGCACTTAACTTCAAGTTAACAGCACCCTAACTTATCAGCATTTAATTTACCCAACTTATAACTTATGTTTAACAGTTTAGCAAAGGATTCATATAAGATTTACTATACCACAAGAGTTACTTACTTGCAGGCCTAACTCACTTATAAGTCTGAAATAATCAAGAGTCTAGGAGAGCAGCATTCCTAGTACGTTCACCATAGCTATGGCTATCTATGCACACTTGCATGCACACAGATATAAAGCATCTGTACCAGGTACCCGTGGAAAGTTCCCCTCTAAAGTAGTGAAATACTCACTTCAGATGCCTTTGTATCTTCTCAGCAGGCGAAGGGTGCAGCCTGGAGGAGCAGGGGTGTATCAGGGCAGGATCCATCCTTGTTTGGCAGTCTCTGAATCCAGCAAAGCTGGGAGCTGCTGGCTCTGAGAGGCACCACCCAGAGGGGCTGTGCTGGTCACAGCCGCTGCGGTCCGGGAGAGATCGAGGGCCTCACTTTGGACCACTGCTTTTAGGATGGCAAGATACCAGGTTTTATTCATAACAATGTTTCATCCTGGACACACTTCAGGCCAGAAACTTCCTCTGAAAGTTTGAGAAAAAAACCATTATCCCACTTGGGTTGTTATTCAAGCAAAAAATAGTTTCCAAGGCTGTTCATTAAAAAAAAGAGCAGGAGCTTGTTAGACAGCACCAGTTCCTGGGAGCAGACAGTATTTCTCATAAGCTCAAGAGGAGCTCAGCCCAGGTGCTGTTTGTCAAGGCCAAGGCCTAATGACCATTTCTGAGGTCATAGTGCAGCCTGGAGTGGGGAGGATGCACCCCCACTGTTTTGTTTCTTTACTTTTGAAAAAAAATTGAAAGACTTTCACTACACCTGATGTTTGATAATATTAACATGTCTTTCTCTCTTCATAAGAAAATGTGAATGTTATGTATTATAAACTGAAATTCTGCTTTTAATATGACTATATATTAAATTTCCTCAAAAAATCAAATTCATAGGTGTGGGTTATGAGTTTTGGTTTTGAGGTTTTTATACTGGTTTTAAATGTATCGAACTTGATAATAAATTCTTGTTAAAGTATCAGGAAAATAAGTTTATCATACATATTGACAATCAAAGTTTTAACGGCATAGCAGAGAGCTCTTTCATTTTCTTCTGTCTTCGGGATTCTGAAAAGCTTTGCTTTTCAAGGTGTGAAGAGAAAGTTTTAATCAATCAAGTCCTTCTGCAAGGTATCAAAGTATCGAGTTCTTCTTGGGGATAAATAACTTTATTTGCCCCTGGTATGATACAGATACTCAGAAATCACTTCTTATTTACCCTGATTTTAATCAGGCCAAATAAAAACTTGTTTGTTTTTTTTTTTTTTGAATGACTGATGTCATTCAAAATAAAAAGGTGCTGAAATCAATGCACTAACTGACAAAGCTAGAACAGCAGAAATGTGGTAAACAATGTTCTTTAATGTGGTTTCCCCCGCTGGATCAACATGTTTAGATAAAACATTCTGCAATAAGCCAGTGTTTCATGGTGTACTCTGGACACGTGATATGTGCCGGGTTCAGGCAAAGAGCTTGATTTAATACAACTTTGATTCCACCTAGGAATGTGGACTATGTGTAAGAAAAGAATTTCAGATTCACCTTTAAGATCACAGTGTCACTGAGGTGAGTGAAATAATGTCAGTGCTAAAACTATAAATGATACTAGAAAGCTTCAAAAGTCACTTTTTGTGGACTCCTCTGAGATAAAAGGGTTTTAGTCAGCCAATCTCCAAAACATCCTGCTTAGTTCCTTATGCAATACTGACTGTACTTGTAAGATTCCCTTAGACAAAGAGTCAGAGAAACTTGGGCACCTTTTAACCATCTTACACATTTACCACATGCAGTTAATTACTTAACTTAATTACTTAAATTAATTACTTTAAGTTATTTTAAATTTTGAAAATCTAACCTCAATTAACTCTTAATTATTTTCAGACAAAACAAGAATTACAACCTAAAAATAAAATGAGCATAATATCTCAATTTAAAAAAAAAAAAAAACAAAAAAAAAACTAAACCCAGCTATACTTGTCTCACAACAGCATCTCACTGTAACCATGGCATGCAGTAGAAACGTGCTTACACTTTATTAAGGAATACTTGTCAGAAAGTGTTCAACAAATACTTTGTTCTAACTGCCCATTTAGAGGGCATATCACTGCAAGTTTGTCTGGGCTAGACAGATAACTAAAGCTCTATGAAGTAGTCATGAAAGCTTTTTTTCCACAGGTGAAGCACCTCAAAAGTCCGTAAGTGTCTAGATTTTATGTAATCCGGTATTGCACGAATGATCCGGCTATAAACTCAGTCTGCAAAACTAATAAAGTGCAGTAGGCAGGCAATCCTTGCATGCTGATTAACCAGCTACTCCTCAAAAACTGTTTCTCAATTCTTTGGTAGTAGAAAGGAAATAATTAAATGTGAGATGTGTAGATGATGAAACAATGAATTCAGCAAGGAGCTAGAGAAGCCCCTGCCTGCATCTCCTGGGTAATTACCTGTGCTGCAGCAAAGTATTGCAAGAGCTTCCTCTGCCAGAAGGGATGTATTTCATGTTGCTGAAGCACCAAGAGCCTGTTCAGGTGGGACAAACTCACAGGAGAAGCACGTAGAAAGATGGAAATACTGAAAGATCTGTTTATCTGCTACTCCAAGTACAGTGTGAATAAAGAACCCCTAAAGGATTTTGCCTTTTGAAAAACGTACCAAAAAAATTATTCTTTTTAGACCAAATTCATACCTTCTATATCAGAATAGCTCTCTCAAGTCTACAGGTGTTTATTAGGTTATATAAACAAAGTATCAGCTCACTTAAAGGGACTGCGCTCTCTGTCTCTTTCAATCGCACCATCACCTACCTTTACCCAGGCCTAAAGTCAGCTCTCTGGCTCACTGTGTTGCTGTACAGCACTTAAAAGCAGCAACAACAACAAGCACAACCTAAAAAAACCCTGACAGACCACTAGGTCAAGATATTAGCCTGCTCACTATGGGAACCTTGATATATCCTGGACATTGATTTACACAGATAGGACACGTCCTCTGTAGGAGGACATAAGGACAGAGTTAGAAAGCACATGAGAACTATGTTTTACTTTGAGGACTGGGTTTACGAAGAGAGGCTGAGAATAGAAAGAAAAAACTTCAGAATGAAAACTGGCAGAAAAACAGGCAAAGTGGTAGACACTGTGAGAGCATTACACTCATACACACACACCATGCTGATGAGAAGCCAACAAGCAGCACTTGAGGAGGGTTAGCAAGCATGGTGCTGTGTGAGGTATCCAAGGGAGATGTTCAGAAGTGAGTTTTTATTTTGGCCATTTTGTTGGAAGAGGAATTCAACTTCTGAGAGAGCCTTAGCTGAGGTTTCTGAGATGTGCAGGTGTGAGAACTGAGTCTGCATTTATAGGATGTATACTTTTCCAATATTCAAGCATAGATTTTCAGTTGAAAATACTCAATATATTTTAGGAATACTCTATTTTCTGGCGATCTTCTTTGAAACAGAAGTAAAACAGAACTAAATTAAAATCATAGCTCTCCATTGTTTTGGGAATGAAGGGTTATTTTCTGCCACGTCTCTGAAGAGCAAACCTTGATGTTTATATTTTTGTTCTCAAAACAAAGTGAGTTGCCACAATACATTATGTAGAGCTGTAAGTCATCTCCACAAGCCCAATTATTTATAACTATTTTTATTTTCTGTTTCAAATACGAAGTCCTTGAATGGAAGAAAATGATCTATTGCATAAATATTTTGGTGGGTAGTATGAACAGTGGTAAATATATGGGAGCCATTGTGACAAGGATAAAATACCATAAATCCATTTTAAATGAATATAGATGAGCAGCACGTATTCTCTTGTTCTGTGGAAACTTTGTTCAGGCAGCTCAGAAAACTGGTCGTAATTCAAAAATATTTAAGGTTTTTGTTTAAAAATTTATGACTGCCTTCATGTCAACCATTCCCGAGGCCCATGACCTTAGGAGACTAGACCCAGACACTCAAAATATCTAGCACAGTTATTATTTGAGAAAAAGTGAGGGAAAAGTGAGGTGAGAGAAGTGATATGCTGTTTTTGAGACCCATGAGTGACCTCACTGTTTCCTGACATTGTCTTGTCTGCTAACAAAGAGCTTCTGCATGTTCTCCACAGCCTGTTTCAGCACTAGGGAGCAGCTGTGGGTGCATTGTAAGCAATGCTAGGACTGATTTATTCAAGATCACCCACCCTGTCCTGGTTTTGGCCAGGACAGAGTTCATTTTCTCGCAGTTACCGTGAGGGTGACGCAGTCTGGAGCCCTGTGTATGTGTCCAGGTTTATTATTCTGTACCACACACATCATCCCTAGGAGCCGTGGCTTTGGGTGGAAGAAGAATGGACATGATGCAAAACCACAGCCATTTTAGTCCTTTTTCTGAGGTGGCAGAGTGACAAACAGAGCCAGTGGGGTGGTGCAGATGGGGTGAGGAGTGGTCAGTGTGGTGCAGGCCATGTGGGCAGAACAGTCCATCTCTGAGGGTTTGTCCATCATTGCTTATCATTTTCTCAGGTTCAGGGCAAAAAACACTGTCTGCAGTGATGACCACCATTTTCTCCTTTGTCTTGGGAGGAGACGTGTTGTTGCCCATGGCAACATTGGAACAGTCAGACTTCCATAAGCATTTTTGGCATGTAATCACCCTCTTTCATACACTTAGTATTGTATTAGTATTGTTGCTGTTATTGCTTGTTTTCTTATCTTATTGCTGGTGTTCCAGTAAATTTTTTTCTCAACCCGTAGTCTCTGCCTTTTTGTCCATTTTTCCTGGGAGAGGTTGTGGGCAAAGGAACTGCTTGCTTGGAGCTTAATTTCTAGCTGGTTTTAAACCACAACTCACCCACTGAAGAAAAACCCACTGTGGCAACCAAACAGTTGCTGCAGTTTATTTTGCTAGGGAATGGATGATTTCATGGTAGAGGAAGGACCATAATTTCAGAGGAGTTGACATATGTCCCTGCGGCTACCCTAGGTAGGGATCCAGTCTAGGGGTTTAGGGTGGCCACAACTGGGCCACAGAAACTTCCTTGTGGATAGCTACCAACCTGCAGCAGAAAGGCTGGGTCATCCTCAGATGAAGGCAGGGTAGTACCTCTGGTCCTGTATCCACCTGGAAAGTCCTGTTGATGCCTTATCCCTGTTCTTAAAATCAGAGCCGAACACGGTTAGAAGGGAAAAAGGGGTTTTTACCTCTATTTATTTCAAGGATCCCTGGTGCACTCTGTCCAGGTGGAACACTCCGAACATGCACATCGAAATGCCCACCCTAGAAGGCACACCCAAAATGCACCCACACGATAAATGGGCTATAGAATTACAGTCCCAGTCAACCCCCCCTCCCTCCCACTGGGACCCTCCCCTGGACAGACCTATCTTTTAGTTTACAAAATGTGTTCCAGAGAGGACCTTGGTGTCTGAAGCCTCCAAGATGTTTAGTCTCCTAACCCAACAAAACATTAAGTCTAGGAATGTAGGCTAAAAAGAAACACCAAGAATACAAAAGGCCACAAAGACATACAAAACATGTATAAAAGAAAAGGCAAAAATCATTATGGCATCACTGTCAGCAGCTGAAGAACAAGAATGGACACAGGCATGCCCAGGACCCAGCTCAAATCCCAGTGTCATGCAAGAGGCAGAGGGTTCCTGGTTGCAGTGAGAGGGTAGTCAGGACCACAGGTTCACACAGCACTTGGCCCATCTACCCACGGTGTCAGTCACTGTGGGAAAGAGATGGTTTGTTTGAGGAGAATACTATAAACTGTTGGTCTTGGAAGGCTGATTTTAAAAATAGTCCCCTAAGAACTCCAATATGGACAGCCTGTCTTAAATGTGGACTTCAGACCTGAAGCTTGGGAAAATTATGAGCAGCCATCCAAACACATATGGTATGCAACAGAGTGGCCAGTCCCTTTCTTCAGGTACAAATAAATAGATATATGCTGGAAATAGAAGGTGTGCAGAGTAGTGGAGCTCTGACTTTGTCTGCTAAAAGAGAATATGAATAAACTTATGACCCTTCATGCATCTAGATATTATCCATCCCTCATTTCTGTGAGGTTTGCTGCTTATTTTTAGTCCAGCCAATGTCCATCTGCAAGATTTTATGATAATTTCCACATTTAGTCTGAAATTGACAAGTCAGCCTGATATATATATATAACCAAACTCTTGTGGATCATTTCTGCCTTTATTTTCTCCCAAAATCATCACTTATATTCAGAAATGAGAAAGACTGCTTACGCAGAACTCTTCTTTGCACTGTCCTGAAGGGTTTAAGAGCTGTTTTTCAGAACAAGCTGCATGTCACATTGCAAATGCTGATATTGAAGTGTCGGCACTTCCTGCCTCCTATTACCTCTGTGCTTATTCCCAAGACTTTTACTTCCATTAACAACATGATGCCTTTGAAAATCGAGTGTGCTCTCATCGAGTTCATTCCCAACTGAAGCCCTTGCAAGCTACATTTAAGGGCTGGTGACAAGATGTTCTGTCACTGCCCCCCCCGTTTTAGGCTGCTCTCCATAATGAGTAAATATTCCTTTAAAATCACCATAATGGTGTAGTCTTGAGTCCTCAGCTCTTCTGGTAACGGGGCCAGCTGTATAAGCCATAGGTGTCTGCAGCTCTGCTAATAGAAGGGTGTGTGTACCTCTGAGTCTAATTTTGTCTCAGCTGTACATGTGGGCAGTGCTGGAATTAAACCAGTGCTACTAAAAGCAAGACAAAATGGATAAATAAAAATGTATTTGCCGTAGTCACATATACATAGGATGCATAGATAGAGAGAGAAGGATAACTCCCATCTTGATCTAAATTCAGTTCAAAACAGTGGGCTGAATGCTGCTTGGTGAGCTCTGCTCACATGTGCATTAGCAATGTAACATTGGAAAAATGGTTCACACTTGCCGGCAGGGAAGGGACTGGTGAGCTGTACAGGCTGTTTTCAAATCTCACTTCTGGAACTACAGAAACATCATGTTGGAACATCCCTCCACACCCCATTACACATCTACCACACCCACGACTTCCCATTACAGTTAATGGGGAAATGTGTACAAAAGGCAATACAAAGCAAAATAAGCATTCATGCCAATTCAGCTGTCACTTTCCCTCACACTGTTGAGGAATCTATTCTGTAGTGGTCCTTCTGAAAGCAAGCAAATAATTTTATAGATAAAATGTGATACGGTGAAAATTTTGAGTCCTAAGCATTTGAGTAATATGGGAAAAGATTAGTAGCTTTTTTTCCCTTCTTATTTTTAAGCCTACAACTTTTTATTTCTGATTAAGACTTACTAAAACCAAGAATGTTGTCTCCATTTCCTCTTCTCATCCTCCACTGCAAAGAGGTGAATGTAGTTTGGTTTACAAATACAGGTTTGAGGAAAGGGTGTATAATAATACCTACCAGCTAGGAAACTTACAGTGAGAATGACTCCAAAAAAGACAAACAAAAGGGGAAAAATCACTTTGGATTTTTCACATTTCTCATAGCACCTTTTGCCTTTGAATTACCATAAATGCCTGGTTTTATTAGTTTTTAAAAATGCCTTTTAAATCTGCTATCAACTAGGTGACTTCTGCTGCCTGAGATGCTAAATAAACTGCAAATAAATATAAAGGCAATTTGTTTTCAAACATCCTGTTTCTCTCTTTTGAGAGCTGCTTCATCTCCAGCTGCATGTACTTCAAAGAGAGACAAGCATTTGAGAAATGGGCTGCAGCTGAAATCAGGAATACTTCTTGTAGTTTACATGCTGAACAAAGCATGATTTGGGGTTACAAGCACTTCAAATATCTTTCTAGTGAAGGCTAATTAATTATTGCTTTAAAACAAACAACCTACTTAAATCTGATGAGTCCCTTTTTTACACATTTTAAGCTCCTGTAAAGTATTTTAGTATATAACTATGACTAGTTAATTACCCTTTTATCTCTTTGACCAATGCCTTCTCCTTTTATCTTCTAAAAACACCACCCTGAATCTCTATTTGATTTCATAGAGGTCATTAATGTCTGTCACACCAATAAAGGTTCAGACTTATGTTACACTTCTTGCTGGCAAATTAAATATTCTTGTTCTCAATATACTATTTCCTTATTTCTTACAGCACAATTTCAATATAGGAAATTAAAGGCCTAGGTGTTGTTTTATTTTTATCCTAGGCACTAATTTCTTTATTCTCTTGTGAGGTGGTCTACATTTCTACTCCTAGGACGAGGGAAGGAATGGTGATCACTTAAAATGAGATTGCATTCTCAAGTGATGCTGAACAAAGAGAATTTTTTCTTATTCCTGTAACAAGCAGGACAGAGTTGAAATGTGTTATACAATTAGGATTCTTTTTATTTTTAGATCAATTTGTGCTGCAAATTTTTGCTATTCTGAAAGCATTGCACAATGAAACAAAGGGAAATTTTCCAAGGAATAGCTCTGAGATTTCAATTTTCATAATTAAGATAATTAAAATAACTACTATTGTTCCTAACATAGCATTCTTATCCATTAAAAATGCTTTCTGCTTTTATGTGAAATGTTATGACATGACTTACTGTCATCTATGAATAGATAAAATAGGTATATAAGTAATTTTAATAGTTGTTTAATATGTTGGAAGTATTTAATTGCAGTGCCATTATATGTCACCAATGTATTCAGAAAACCTAATCTGAGTGTTTATAGTGATCAACACTAGAAGTGAAAAACAACTGAGAGTTAAAAATGAATAAATTAATGTTTATATCTGGAATGTTATTATAATAGGTTTAAATTCTATTATTTAGCTTTCTGTGTTCCTTTTTGTTCTGTACAATTACTGACTATTAAAATCACAGATTTTATTCCCCCTCTCTCTTTTGAAAAGACAAGATAAAAAATTAAGGTCCAAAGAAATTTTTTGTTTGCAGGTGCAAGCTCTTAACTAAACACAAGTGAAGACAGTGGGAGACTGGAAGTAGAAATGACCACTCTGTAAAAACAGTATGCTGCCTTTCATGTGCAGACCTTAAGGCTGTCATGGTTGAAGTCTGCAGGCAGAAAAGGAAGAGAACCAGCATGGTAGCACTCCTGAAACTCCTGCCTTCTAGACATTTTCTCCTTGGAGGTCTGCTGGAATAATGGCCAGGTGCTTGGGCTCAGTGTACACTGCATGAAAAGATTAAAAAGTGCTGATGAAATTTCAAGCCCCCTAGTGAGAGGACCAGGTGAACTTAATCAATAGGTCAAAACAGAGAATAAATTATTTTGAATCCCATACTTTTCTAGGGATTCTTTGAAATTTTTTTCTGTTTTATCAGTTTCCATTGGAATTCACAATCCACAGGGTTTTACTGAAAATTGGCACTTTAATTTTTATTCTGTATTATTCCCAGCCTAGTGTAAATAGGGCTGTGATAGGCACTGCTCCTTCCAGGCTTGTTTGGTCTGTGGTTTGAGCTGCAGTGTGCACACATCTGTGCTCTGCCCACCCACCATTAGGCATCTGGAGCACATGTTCATTGGGCATCAGGTAACTGAGATGATTCCTTTTGACCAGGACAAAACAGGGTTACCGTGGCCCCAAGAATAACAAATCAGCTGCAAAATCACAGAATCATAGAATGGTTTGGGTTGGAAGGGATAAATAGATGATCCAGTTCCAACCCCCCTGCCATGGTCAGCGACAACTTCTACATAGACCAGGTTGCTCAGAGCCCCATCCAGCCTGGCTGTGAACACTTGCAGGAATAGGGAAGCCCCTCTGGGCAACCTGTTCCAGTGCATCACCACCATCACACTAAGTTATTTTATCGTAATATCTAATCTATACCTCTCATCTCTCAATTTAAAGCCATTACCCTTTGGGTCATCTCAAGCTTTTACTGTTGTTGAAATTATGCCCATGATGACAGAGTAGAAATGGTACTAAGGTGTATCTCTCAGAAGATAGCCAAGCCAATCTCCTCCTTCCATGATATTTCAGAATCTTGTACATTTGGGGTTTTTTGGTGTGTTTTGTTGTGGTTTATTTTCCCAATGATTTATCTCATTTACATTTTCTCAGACCAGAAAGAAATAAGAAAGAGATGCTTTAAACAAGTCTGACCTTCCTAGAGTCTAAGTTTTTTTCAAGTTAGATATATTCTGTCCATCCCTTTCTTACACTTGAAACTCAGGCAATCATAAAAAACCTGAACTCTGAAGGTTGAGTTACTGCAGCAAACTACCTTTACCCAGTTAATCCAAATGAGTATGGAGTTAGTCTGTGCCAAAAGAGTGGTATTATTCCTATTGGTAAGGAACATAATACATTTGTAAACTTTTAGTTTACGGCTACTTGGGATATTAGGGAGCAGATTTTCAAAGAACTGTGACATTTTCAACCCTGATAAAATCCACATGGAGAAGGAAGAGGTCTCAGGAAACTTGCAGGATTTCTCCTGGACTGCTCTGGGCTTGGCCTTGCAATCTGTTTAATTCCTGAGAGACTTACTGAACAGAAGCCAAAGCCCCTGGGTGTTGCCTCTCTACTGTGCTGGGCAGCACATCCACTGGAAACCAGTCTGACACAGATTCCCCTTGCTTTTATGATATATGCTCTCATAAAGGGCATAGAGCACAGAATGGGTGTTCATGCTGTCTTAAGTAGGATTAACCACAAAATTGGCAGGTTTTATTTATAGGTGGACTCTCGTATTTACATTTTACTCTTTGTCCATGCCAGTGGCATGTAGTGACTAAATCAGACACAGACAAATACTCAGGCAGACAGAGTTTGCTCCCATTTCTGGCACATATTTTATTTTGGAAGGGAAGAGAGGAGTGGTCCTACAGATTATATTTAAGAGGAACAGATATGCTTGTATATTTCCAAACCCAAGATTTTGTCTCATTTTGCCATCTCTGATATTAGATTCAATCCCAGAAATTAAAAATGCATTAAATCATAACCATTTTAACTTGATAAATTGATGCCACAGCTCATTCAGAAATCCAAACAACTGTTTTTCATGCCTTGATATTACAGTGTTTTCAGGATGTTTTGTGTATTTAAAAAGGAATTATTTTTAAATATTGCTTCACCTTTTTTAAACCTAGAATATGATTTCCATCTAAAAATTAAAAGATTCTCAAAGTTTTCCAAAGGACTATCATGGCCAAAAGATACTTCTCCCAACTTTCCCCCCAGTATTGACACAGCTGTGTTAATGAAGCTACTGGAGTTACCGTGTAATTAAATACTGCATATACATTTGGGACTTTTTCCAGTTTCTTCAGTTGTGCTGCTCCTGTTGAATTTAGGAAATAGTAATTAGTAGAAGAGATTGTCCTTTTTCCTTTTTTTGCTTTTCAAGTGGATGTGACATTTTTGGAAACTTAACTTTTTTTTTCTTCTTTAATTGTGTTAAACATAACAAAACAGTGGGGCACTTACTCTCGCTGCTTCCAGTAGGAAATAAAGGTACCTGTATACTCTGGCATCTTTTTCCTGCTGTCATAAATAAAAAGAGATGCCGTGTTCAGGATGATGTAAAGGCAAAAGGTAAGAATATTATTTCCTGTATAATTACCACTAGATAAATATGGACATTAAAAAAGATATATATATATATATACAGCCTGTCATTAAAGCAAATCACAGAGCCTGAAAAGTGTGTGATTCATTTTTCACACTTGCCAGATTGACTTCTAAACAATTTATTTAGTTTCTTTCAGAACAGACTCAGCAATGCACTTATAGGCCACTTTATGCATGCAAAGATCTCCTAGGTCAGCTAAAAGCTTTAAATACTTACTCTACAATGCTAAATCCAAAATAAACTGTTCCAAGCTAAGTGGTTACAGCTCAAATGTGGATTTCTGGTTTAGATTCTGGTAATATTGTCTGGTTAATCAGTGTGCTTCTGCTGGTTAAGTTTCAGTTAAAGAACATTTATCTCTGGGATGAAGAAGAGGAAAAGCCATCAAGACTGCCAAATCTTTGCCTAAAATAGATACAGATGTGTCAACCACAAAGTATGTTTTGTACATGTAGAGGAACATGCCATTCCCTTAGCCCTTTCCTCAGTAGTAAGCCACACTATGTCACTTTCAGTTGAGGGAAATGCCGTGATTTTAAGGAATGCTGAAAGTACTTTGATTCTTCTGATCCCTCTAAAAAAAAACGCAGTTAGAGGGAGCTTGAAAGTAAAGAATTCTGCCACAAGATATTCTCTAGTTTATGAAAATATGTTTTGCTGAATTACTGTTACTATGGAGATAGGGGTGGCCTGAAGAAAAATCTCCTCTTGAATTTTAAAAGTTGACATTTTACTACTTTAGCAGCTCCTGGGTGCCTTAGGATATATAGTACTGTACAGTGTCTTCCTACAAAGGGCCTTTTGTGCTGTGCAGAGTCAAGGTGAACATGAAAGAGCCTCTGCTTGCTTTTGGGCTCTGTGACTCTGGAAGATGGAGATTAGGTGTACATAACTCAAGGCAATTAGAGATGGAAAGTCTGCCAGACTGCTTCCTAGAGGTTTTCAGATTTGGGGGGAGGGTGAGTTTGACTTTAGACAACTCAAGTATTGATGATCCAATCTCTGGACAACACATTCCATAAAACTCATTGGTAGGAATTCTTCCCACAGCACTCAACCTAGTATTTGCCCCATCAGTTTCAGAATGTACACAAGCTGAAGCTCTTTTACTGTTAAACAAAAAATAAAAATCTTCTCAATTCTTCATGTGTGTATCCTTCAACTAATAGGAAGCACTTCTCTCATATTGAAATCCATCTATCAAAATGTTAAGTCTTTCAAACCACTCCAAATACAACTTTAAATATCTTTGTTGTTATAGAGGAGAGTCCACTCTCACCCAATTGCAAAAAGCCTGCAGGGGTACAGATGTTAGCATTCCAGTTCCCAGTGAAAAGTTATGTTCCCAAACAAGAATGGGGAATTACAGCTACAGACACTGCAAAGCTGTGGGTTTAAGACTGATAGAATTGTGGTGCTATATGTCAAACTTTAGTATAACTAGTTCCCTCTTCTTAATGAATGTTGCTCATTGCTGGATCAGAATTGAAAGAGACTCAAGCACACGAGTTCTGTATATGAGATTTTGAATTAAAGAAAACGTTTCAATATAGTGTTTATATTAGTGCTCATGTCATCCTCTATTGTGTCTCAGTCTGTGTATCTTCCTTTCAGAAAGAATTACCCAATCTTCCCAGAGTGTTCTGATGTGTACTGCCTGATAACCAGTTCTTGCATTCAAAGACACCTGCATATGAGTGATACAGAAGTCTGTCAGCTTTCTCTTCATGGGGGTAGCAGCTCTTATGGCAGATATATCACATTCCTGTGTCTAGCAGCTGCTGAGCTATCATTGATACCTCTAAGCTTTTATATATGATTGGCAGTGGCATGCCCATGTCTGGAGTTCTTGTCATGCAGTTGCAGAAGCAGCACCTGATTATGTGAGATTACTGCTGGGTCTGAGACCCTGAGTCACTGTGGCTGAACTGCCTTACTTCCAGAAATTGTGTAGGAACATTTGATTTTAAATCTGTTTTCCTTTCACAGTACTTCTCTTTCTTTCCCATGTTTAAAATTATTTGAAAACTAAAACTCATACTAAACTAAACTAAATAACTAAACTAAAACTATAAGAATTATAGCCTGCACAGAAAAGTATGTTTCTTACATGCTTCCCAATCCATAGGGATATCTTATCCCAGCCCCAAGGCCTGTCTGCTAGGTCCAGGCAAGTTCCAACTTCTGCATCTACACAGAGTGAGACCCCTTGACCCAGGTGCTGCATCACGAGTTTGCTGTACATACTTTTTATGAGGAGTACTCCCATTCTTTTGTCTCCTTTAGGGGAGGAAGGTCCCATGTCTGCACTTGCTGTAAGTTTGCTTTGCTTACCCAGAGCAGTGTGCTCAGAAGAATGACTAAGACAGGCAGTTCTGCGGGGGGAGGAATTTGAGTGACTACTTTTCCTTGACAGTGCTTGCATTGGCCTTCTCTCAATGCAGTACAATGGAGTAGAAACAGTAGAAATATGCTCAAGGCTTTTGTCAGGAAAAGCCTTGAAATCTTTACTTTTATAGCAGGTGGGATTTGTAGGCATATTGACTGGAGCAATGAATGGATAGCTAAAACTGAGTTTTAAGTATACCCTGGGTTTGAGATAACAAGCTCGGAACTGCTGGCCACAAGTTATATGGGCTTCTGCCCCTGTTTCCACTGTCCAGTTTCTGTCAAGTTCTACTTTGATGTCTTTGTCAAAGCTCCATTTTACAGTTTAAAACAACCTCTGCTAGTCTGGACACATTCTTCAGAAGAGGAAAGCAATGGAACAATAGCCATTCTTCTTGTATCTGATCTTTCAGCTCTGAGGTCTACTTCAGAAGAAGCTCTGCTGGAGGCTGGGTGCTATATCCCATGTGAGCTGTCATTGCCATCATTTATGTACCATCCTTTCCAAGGCATAGCTACAGCCATAGGGAAGGAAGGGAGATTCATCCTGAGTTGTTTTGCTTCCTCTAGTCCTGTTCCATTTCACCCACTGACCCAGATCACTGGATATTTTCGCTTCTAAGGAGTATTCTACCTAGAACCTCATCAGGGCATATCATATCCAAATTCATTCGTCAAAGCTGTAAGAACTTTCTTAGTTGGAATTCGGCTATTGTGAATATGACACTGTCATGCCACTCTGTGATCTGTGACTAGCTAATTCCTATCTGTAGGAAGCATCCTAGTGTGACTTCTACCCTGCAGAAACTAACTAGGGAAATCTTACTGACCTCATTATTTTGTGAATGAGTGAGGGGACAAGCTGCAGAGATTGGAAAATGTTAGCGTGCACTGACACCCAGGAGCTGCATTCAGGAAAATGTAATCCTGACACCTGCAATAAGACAGGGAAAATAATTTGTCATTTTGCCACCTACATGCAGTAAGAATACGAGAGGTAGTTTGATGAGGAAAGATGATACTGAGTATCCTAATGCATGTATAATCTTGAGTCATGGTGTTACAAATCAGAACAAAGTAACAGCTTATCCTGAATGTAGATACATTCTGCATACCACTTGAAAATGAATGAAAACCACTATGACTTTGAACAATTAATGTTTTTCTTATTCTACCCCTCTATTTGCCACATTCTCATTATGCCCAGTAGCTACCTGATTGCAGAGTCATCAGTCAGAGGGTTCAAATAAGTAGCACAACTAGTCAAGAGACTGTTTTGAAACACAATCTCCCAAAAAAGGGAGTAGAAGAAATAATCCTTTTAAGGAGAAATATAGGATTTGCATTAAGTGAACAGAGGTAATTTCCTCACATGCCACAGGCCTCTGAGGATCCACTGCCTCAGCCCACTTATTGACACTTTGCCCACGACAATCAAGCTTGTGCTTCATCTTTTTAGCTTCCTGCCACAAAATATGTGTGCAAAAATGACTTGCAGATAGGACTCCCCCCTGAGAGCAGGTAATCTGCACAGCCTCCTTGCTCTGCTGGTTTTAAATAGAAGAAGGTGTTTGCAAGCAAAGTCAGGTACCATTCCTTGGCTCCTAGGAAAGCACTGCTGTACTCAGAACACCAAGAAAATGGCACCTCTTTGAATTTGAATGCCAGGACAGATGCACTGGGTCAAACCAAACCTTCACCTAACTCAGCATCCAACTGTGTCCAAAATGAAGATGAGGGAAGACTGACACATGCAGCATTCAAAAATTGTTTGGTTATTGCGATGAAAAACTTGATCTCACTCTGAAGCTGACCTTGCTTTTAAAAAGCTGGCAGAAATCACCTCCAGAAGGCTCTTTTAACCTAAAATGTTTCATGACTCCAATCAATGGAGCCTTTTCAATCACTAAACTGGCCACAGCCTTCAACAATTTACAGCTCCTGCAATAGCTTTGGGAAGTTCCACCTCCTGTACTTCATTGGAAGACTAAATCCCCGTTGTCTTACACACTGTTATACAGTCCAATACCAGAGCTTTATTTCAGTTCTGTGTACCAAACACTAAAGCTTTATTAGTTAAAACTAAATATCACATTCAGCACCATTACAATGGTGATGATGCATAGAAGAAAAATTACACTTCTTATATGAGGTCTTGTTTTAAACAATTGAATAGCTTTGTTAGATTTTTTTGTCAATCACACTGCTACAAAGAAATGTTAATAAGGCACAAGACAAAAAAATTGTCTCTTACTGCTCAGTCTGTAATATACAATCCTGAATTTGATCTGTGTGAATCAAATCTCTGTTCTTGACCGCTTTGCCACATCTGCCTTTTTTCACATGGGTTTGGCACAGTTGAGTAGAATGAAGCTCAAAAGTAAAAGGTCTTTAGCCTTCTCAACTACATATTTTCTATCTTTATAATAGAAATATGGAATCACAAACAACTGGTGACTGAAATACACAATTTGAAAAGCCACTGTTGCATTTTCCATTCCACAACCATCTTTTGATATATCTTGAAATTAGTACAGTGAATGCCTTCAACAAAAATTAAACTAAATTTCTTGTTTCCTGAAATGATGAGAGAATAATAAAATGGTGCAGCTTCTGGAAACTTTTTTCAAGGCAAAAGGGCCTGATAAAAGGCTGATGACAGAAAGATTGTGTCTGGACCCACTGGGAATCAAAGAGGACTCACCCTGTGAGAGGCAGGCTTTGGTCAGGTGTAGTAGTGGCTTTGCAGAAAGGGCTCCTCAAAGGTACACAGCATTTAAACAGCTGAACATGCTGTGCTTGTTAAACGGGGAGAGGAGCAACATGCAAGAGTGTTGAAGGACAGAACCAATGGCTTTGTTGTCCACGATGTACAGTTTTTCAACTGGTTGTGCAGAGGAAGTGTCCCTCTACCTTTGCTTGCCCACTCAGGATCAATGCTGCTGCTCCCATTACCAGGGAGCTGGCCATAGACTTAATGCTTTCGTAAAATTGGAAATATCACTTGAAGAGCCAGTGGGAAGAGATGCAGCAAATATCTTCTTCTTCCACTGCAGAAGATGCTGTAATTGAAAGCTTAAAACTGGCTCTCCTTCAAGACCTTCACCTCTCTCTATGAACAGAAGTGACTCATAAATAAATATTATTTTCTGCTTTGAATTGCTTAGTCAAGGCTCATCCTTTGAACTTCTTACTCAAATTCAGGTAAATTAACTCATAAGGCATATCAAACTGAACACTTTGTAGACCACATAAATTGTGCAAAAAACACTTCAACAGTGAAAACAAAATATTTGCAGGGTATGAGGGGAAGGGGGGAGTGAAATGATCTTGACCCACATGAATATTGATTATTATTTGTTTGTCTGGCTGAAATAAAGACTAAAAAATTAAGCACAGTCATTTTTTGAAGATCTGTTTCTTAACCTGAAAGAAAATCTTGCAATAACAGCTGCTTTTAAGCAATTAAAAGGAATCATATTCTGAAGACTGTGAATTAAAAGAGGGTATGGGTTTGGGGTTTATTTGTTTGTTCCTTGGGTTTTTTGTGTTTTTTAAAAATATATGTAATATATAACTCGGTGTTCTGTTCCCAGTTGCCTATCCTGGGAAAGGAGCTCTGGATTTTTCCGTTGAATGATTTGAGGAGGGTCATCACATTCAATACAAATATCATTTTAACATGGTCTTCCTTTAAATTCCCCAGGTGCAATAAGAGTTTATTGTCTTTCAATAATTTACTTTCACAGTTTATGAAGCATTTAAAAGAAAAATAAAGGACCACGTTTGCATGGTTAAGAACTTCAAGGGAACAGGCTCAAAGTCATATTCCCCTCTTGATATATGAATGTAATCCAAGGTACTCACATTCATCAAGAGTCCCTCTATCACTTGTTCACCAATCAGGTTTACTAGTATTACTTAGGTTTCTTATTTTAATACTTCCCTTTTTGCAGGAAAACACTGAATTTGTAAATATTTGGAATACCCTAAGCATATTTTTTAATAAATTAATTGTGAAAACTATTCTGCCTGGCCCTAGGCAGTAGTAACAAAACTTTTATCAATTTTATGTTAATAAAAGCTGTATTTGAACTGATCATAAGCTACAGACAGAACTTGCCTGTGAACTTTTACTGTATTTTGTCTTGTAAAAATTGAATGCTGAAACACTAATGACTTCTGGGAAACCTTTGTGCAGACACTGGCAGTACTAAAGAGAGAGAAAGCATGTAACAAATTTTGACCTCAGGACTGTCTTTTGAATTGTGTTTTCATTAACTTTAGATACGAAGACCTTCTGGCACTGCTGAGAGAAAGAACCCTGTGTTATCATTGCATCAAATCGTGGTCGAAGAACTGTACACAAGCAAGAATGTCTTGTCTTTCTCTTGTTCACTTCTGTCTTTGTGAGTATTTTCTTTTTATTCCTTCTTGTTTTTTTCCCTTAAGGTTAGAAGACAACTTTCCTATTCCTTTGGTAAAATAAGGTTTGAGAGCTGCTCTTTCATCTAAAATATCAATATTTGTGACATCTCAGCAACAAGTAGAATGTTTGTGACTATTTGTAAATACAGAATCAAGAACTTAGGCATGAAATTTTTGCTCCAAATTGTGGCTCAGTCATTTATTATTCACAACATTTTGCCTCAAATGTATGTGTCCCCCCAGTTGGGATACCATGCTTGTGTGCCATCATTAGGTGACTTTGCAAATTCTGAGTCTTGTTCAAAACCCAGAAAAATAAAATTTTCTTTTTTTCCCAACCCATACAGTGTGGAGAGAAATCTGAAGCTTTTCTAAAGAGGTGAAACCCTCCTGCTTTTAAAATCAGTGGCAAAACTCTCTTGAACTCCTGTGGATCCTGGATTTCTTTCAGACCTTGAACACCTTCTTTGAGATGGTTGAATTTTACCACCTATGCCTTGTGATTGTACCCAAGTGCCAAATTACTCACCTTTCCATTACCAGGATATCACTATTTTTGCATCAGAAAATACAGCTTCATCAAAACCAAAATATGTTAAACACTTGGATTTTTTTTCCCTGAAAAGAGTTCTCCAGTTTTGAGAATGCTTCAGCTATCTTGATTTCAGATGAAAAAATGTTATTTCTTTTGAATTTTAGACTCAGTTTGATCTTTTCATAAATAGGTTTACAGTCTTAGTTTTAATATTTAAGCTTAACTTCTATTTTTAATCTTATTTTAAATATAATCTATCTGACAATGCCTTACTGTTGTCAACAGCAAGCACACTGGTGCTTTCAAGTCACCTATTTCGTTTACTGTCCCTGGAAATACTAAGGTGTGGCTAACCTCAATGTGCTTGGACAGAAATCCCATTTTCAGGCCAGTGCTAGTTTGTGCAAACAAATTTTCAATGAGGTCCAAGGAGAAGACTCAAATGTCACGGGGCAGGGGAGAAAACAAGAGTACATGTGCATGTTTGGAGCTGCTGTTTGTGTAACACCTCGGTAAAACGCGGTGAGGGTGTGATAAAGTGCCCTGAGAGCACCCTCTGACCACCCCCACAGCCCGGCCCACCGTGCCCATGGCCCCCTGCCC
>VZRO01005202.1:1994011-2038925 GCA_013397915.1 Daphoenositta chrysoptera | reverse complement strand
TCCCCGAGCTGTCACAGCAGGGCAGTGCCCAGCGCCCCCAGCCCTGCCCTGGCAGCCCTGCGCTGCCGCAGCCCCGCAGCAGAGTTCTGACAGAGAACACGAGGCAGGTAACCAGCGAGAACCTGAACCAGAGAGAGTGAAAACTGATCCCTGACTGCTCCCCTTGGAGGGGGAGCAGGGAGCAAGAGAGAAATCAGGAAGGCTGCAGTAGCAACCACCCAGGTTTCTAAGAGGAAAATAAATAAGGACACTAGAACATTGCTGAACTCACATTAACAACATCACTCAGTCTATATAATTGTGACTTTGATAAATAATTAATCAATACCACAGTGTGGATGTTTATGGAGCATAGTGTCCAAAGACATATCACCCATTAACAGCATTGACAGAAGGTATGATTTCCAGGCACTTCTTTTTAGATTTCCAGCAATTTTAATTTTAAAAACCCAGCTCATTTTAATCTTCTTGTAAAACTTGAATACCCAACTAGTGGGAATGATTACTGCCCATTTTATTTTAAAGTAATTCCAAAGTCATACCTCCTGCCCATGCATTTTAAATACAATTTATGGCCCAATTTGTCATGTGAAACATGGAGGGAATAATTGCTTAAAGAGAAAAAAGTGGTTACACTATATTTTAATTGGTGGGGAGAGGGTGCAAGATTTGTCTTGTGACGGTTGAAACCTTAGTGACTAACATGGCAGAAATGGCATGATTTGAGGACATTATGCATGAAACTGAGAGTACACACCAATTCAGAAATTATGGAACATATTCCAGGCTTTGTTTTTCAACAAGGACAAAAAATTATGTTTGATTTAAGATGCTCAGCATTTCTAACACAATTATATTAAGCTCAGAGTTCATTTATTCACCAAGTCAGAATAAAAATGTGACACAACAGAGAACAATGCCTCTAAATGCCTCCTTTTGGCAGAAGACTTTAGTTCATTTTAAAGCCTAACTGTTGTCTCACTGTTATTTGCTGCAAAATGTCAAAAAATCACCACACAGAAAAAATGACATCAAACACCAGAGAGCAAAGTTCTCACATTGCCTCAGCAAGACGCACAGGCAAGAAAATCTGAAATATAAAATTAATATGTCTGGATTACAGTAAAACGTTGATAGCTTGTATTGCATACAAAATATTGGAAAGTGAGGAACATGTTCTAAACATATCTAAAATTATCTGCATTTTCCCACTTTAAACTTCCCAAAACTTTCAGCTGTCAAGCTGAAAGTCTATTTGTCCAAAGAGGAGAAAGAAAGTTACCATGCAAAGATGAATGTTCTAACATCTTGATTTTTAAGATTACTCTTAGGGGAAATCTATTCCCCCCTTCATTTAAAAAAACAAACAAATAAACATAACCAAGGAAACACGGACCCAATTTGTGCACACCCTTAGCAAACTGCTGTAAAAAGTCAAGATTTGGAAGGAAGATAGAATTTAGGAAATGAGAGATGCCTTATAGATTCTTAGGGAAAATTCGTTTCAGTTTAGTAGGGTGATAAGCATTTTAAAAGTAGAGTTTACTAATATTTTTTATAAAAACATTTTTGCAAGGATGTAAATAGAGCATCTTGCAGTGCACAAAGAAATTAAGCCTAGAATTTTGGTTCAAGCTACAAGCTAATAGAAGTCACTTTTTATGTAATGCAGGCTTTTAGGACAGAGGTTTCAACTGCATTATTTAATGTTCTAGTGACTTTATCAAATACTACAGTAATGTATATGAATTTAACTTCATTGATTGTGCCTTTTGATACAGTTCAAATTTATAGTAAATTATCATTGTGCAATGCAGAGAACAATTATACATGACCCCTAAAATTCTGATATGGAAAAGTAGTTTAAACTCTACTGACTTGCCTGTAAATGGAATATTGTTCCCTCATAAATATTTGGAAGTGCTTTCCTCACTTTTTTCTTTTTTTGTACCATTTATGAAGTATTTTTTAAAAACTGACCTCTTTTCCAGCCCCCAAACTATTAATCTGAAAGTCTCCCCAGTTTGATTCACCACTTTTGAAAGTGATTTGCCTGGTTTGGGGTCCATGAGACAGCAGTCATAGCTAAACCAAAATCACAGTTTTCAGTTTTGGAAGAAACACTATCCAGCACATTTTTGCACTTGGTGTGAGATCTCAGCTTTAATGAGTTTGATTAAAAAGCACCCATTGATTTGGAGGGATTTGCCTCTTGTGTAACTATCAGCTGAGTTGAGGAAATGGTGACTGAACTTCATTATCCAATGTGTAGCTCTCTGCCTTAAGTTCACACAGAAAAAAGGCACTGACCACAGTAGCTTTACCATTGCAATACTCACTTCATTATAGCACGTCTTACATTTTTTACAAGATAACAACTATTGCAAGAGATTATTTTGTAAAAACAAAGACTACACAGTAAGGAGGGTTTTATTATAAACTCCATTATAAATTGCTATGTGTTTTCTTCACTTTTGCCCCGGCATTTGTCCACTCTGATTCGCCTGCCACAAGTTACGGTCTCTGTCTATTTTCTGATCACAGGCATACCTGGGCCTTTGCAAATGTTGATGTAAGGAATTAGTTCCTGTGATTTTAATGGAACTTACTGCATTGCGCAAGTACTCATATGATTTTTTTTTTTCAGAGAACTGAGGTGTTTATCTTTAGAGTTTTCAAGGCAAACTTAGATAATTAAACTTATTCACTTCTTGGTCCTTTAAAGTTAATAAATCAAATCTTTCTGCAATAATCTTTATCAACCTTTCTAATTTTGGGCTATATTTTATTGCCTGAAAATTATTTTATTCAGGTTGTGTAGATTCACTTTTTTTTTTGTAAGCTACCAAAATATGGTGAAGGTCATGTAGTAAGTGACCAGTATGTTTGTGAATGAGCTGCATGTAATGTGGAGGAAAGGCATGAGAAGGACAATAGTGATTTCAAGAAATCCCACAAGGAGAGGCAGAATGAAAGTGATTGATACAAGCTGTTGCTTCTTGAATTCTGAAATGGTCCATCTGTGTAGCCTGAAGCATTAGAATGAGGTAAAGGGATATTTGGAAAGTTCACATAACTTATTTAAAACTAAAAATAGCAGGTAATGGTAGAAATTAACCATTTCTTTGCACAGAAACATCAAGTAATGACTTCTTTATGGAAATAAATGTGTGGCTTTGAAGGGAAAATAAGAAATTGATGCTAATCTCTGATTCAGTAATGCCACAGTTCAGATATGCATAGAGTTACTAACCAACTGATTCTCTGAAATGAAGCAGTGGATGAATTTCAGAGGTATTTATTTTCAAATTGAGCTGTCAGTTCACTGCCAATTCATAAAACCAACTCTGCTGTGATATCAACTCATCACAAAATAAGCTGACAGACTGTACCATATTTTTATAGTGAATCATTTAAACCATGAATCATTCATAGCTTTACACAGGTGCTGAAAATAGTGAAAACCTGCTGTCATGCTAGACAAGCCTGGCACATGTTTCCCACAAGTGATGGGTTCTTCTTTGCAGAACGGATCACTTTTTAATCCTATTAGGAAGAAATAAAGATCAAGGAAGGAAAACAAAACAAAAAAAGGCTGTGCCATTCATCCCTTCCTTTTCCCCCTTTCTCCCCTCCATTTTTAATGATGTTATCTTGCCCATTCAAAACGGAAAGTGGAGAAAAAAAATATTTTGTTTCTATGTTGCATTTGTTCCTGCTTTTGTTCAGACAGATATAATCCATGTTGTTCCAAATGGAGCAAGTCTTGATACAATGAATATGTTACAGTTCTCATTCTGAATGTCATTCCGTTGACGTATGTATTTGTAGATTATTTGTTGTATCCACCAAAATAATCCAAGGAATCTGGGCTTTAGTGCAAAAGGCAGCAGGAAATTATAGGCTAGCTTTGTAGCTTCAGCAAAATATGCAGCAAGCCTGTCATGGGGATGTCTGCAGATTGCTTTATTCCCTGCCTTAAATAAGAGTAGAGAAACAGATTGCAAATGAAAATTAAAATACCCACCTGGAGAGATGTGAAAAAGTTGAGGGATGGGCCTGGTTAGCATGCATTGCATTAGGTGGCTGGTGATGTTTTGGGAATCACTGATTCCATGTCAACACATCTGTAAAATGAGTTAATGAGCCAAGGGACAGGATGTAGCCATTTCACACATGATTAGGCAGGCTCTCCTTGTAAAGGAGGGCTCAGCCAGTCCCTGGGGATGTGTTCTGCTGCCAGTTTCCCTGCCAGTCGGTGACTGGCTCAGGCAGACCTGTAGGTCAACAGAGGAAATGCTTGAGGTCCCTCTAATACCATAGAGGAGCAAGGCTTTGTGATAAGACTGGCAGCTTCACCCTTAGGCACTTAGCTCTGGAGTGCTTTGGCATCTGGCAAAATACTCCTGCAGTAGCCGTGCATTGCAGAAGGGTTGTTTGCTACAGCAGCTCCCTCAGTAAAGCTGTGACACGGAGGGACAACAGCAAAGGTGAAGAATCAGACCACGCCCCTCAGAAATGGCCCAGTTTGGGATTCACAGCCCCAGATCCCTGTTGGAGCCAGGTGCCTATGCCAAGACACCGAAGGAAGCTGTGGGATTCCCCTCTCTCCTGTCCCGCTTGTCAGAGCACTCGCTCGTGGGGCTCTTGCAGGACACGCAGGTTCATTTCCAGCCCTCTCATCACAGGGTGTGAGGAGCCCTAAGACTGCCTCAAGGTACAAGGACTAAGCAGGGCAGGCTTCCAGCCCCTCATGTTAAAGTTGTTCCAGTTCACTTGATATACTTAATTATTCATTCAGACAGCAGAAAGGAAGTGGAAAGAAAGAGAGGGAGGGACAGCCTTTCTTTGCATGGAAGCTGAGTATTATATTAGCAATATTGACCAGAATGAAGGGGAGACCTGAGGCTCAGACACTGTTAATTGATATTTTTCATCTCAAAGGAATATGAGAAGGGGTTGAACTGAATCTTTAATGTTTGAGAGGATGGTGTTCTGTGACTGGTAGTGATAGGGAAATGATAATGCACCACCAAATGTTTTGTGTTGACTCTCTCCATAAGATATTTCCAAGAATGTGTCCTGCCTTGGACTTTAACATACAAAGGCAGGTAAATAACTCGCTAACTGATGATACAGAGTGGTCATATGGAGGAGCTATAGAGCCACTCTGCACTAGTAAGGATAAGGAGCTTCCAAGAATTCCCAGAACTAGCCGAACTTTGAGGAAAAAAAGCCCAAGAGGTGCCTGAGGTGTTTTGAAGTTAGACAGCACCTGAGTTTCTGAGATCTGAATGTTGGACTTGAAAGCCTAAAGGCTTTGATGATCTAAAATGTTAATTAGCACACCTGTGTGTCTGAATGGAAATGGCATCTTTATTCCCTAGGCTCTTTCCAGGTCTAATTCAGAATAATCATGGACTTGGAAAAGTGGTCTTTTTTCCTGCTGAAAGTAATATGTCCACTCTGCTCAAATCCAGTTTCTCCCAATGGAAATTGTGCATCAAGGACTCTCCTCTGATACAGAGCCCGCTTTGAGCTTCCAAAATACTTGACTGATTGTTTATATGCTGGATACTGGTTTGGTCTATGGCTCTATCGTTGTATGTTCAGATTGCCCACTTGGGAGTGGCCTATTGGGATTTGTCAGAGTAATTTAACTAAGGTAGTTTTGCACATAGATTGACTTATATCTTCAGTTAATTTGGATCATTTTCTTTGAATTTAAAGCAAATTCAAGTTTAAACTCTTTAAAGCTCTGAAAAGACACATTTCAATTTAAAATATATATTACTGAATTCAGATTAACTTTCCCATAGAGTTCTTGTGTACAAAACCATAAGAAAACTTTATTATTGGGAGGTAACTGGTCCATCTCTCTTTATACTGGTTGGATAAGGAAGAGATCAGAAGTGGACCATTATTTCAAAAGGGAAATGTTTTTCTTTTACAATGGTAATTTTCCCCCTTTTTACTTAGTGCTAGAGGGTCATTCAGCAAAGGTAATTCTTGTCTAGTTCTAATAATAAAAGCATGCATAAACGGTAGAATATGATTTTGTCTGAACTTAGGGTTTCTCATGCATCAGATAACTGATAGACATGTTATTTAGTTTGCAGTGAGGAGCACTTCACAGAAAGAAGGATGGAAAAACCCACTATAGTCTGATATCTCCAAGTTATTTAAATAATAGATAAAACTTATATATATAATATATAATCACTCATTAAGATGTTACATCAGATTGTTTTTAGGAATACTAATTATTTTTCCAGATCACCATTTTATCACAAAATTTTATATTAGCCAGTTTGGGAAAAGAATGTTTCACTGTGCCTGTCGGGATTCAGTGTTTTGATGGACAACCAAAATTTCAGATGCATTACTGCAGACTGAAAGTCCTCTGATCTGATCATGACTGCACTGATTTGCACAGTTTTTCACCTGATAAGACATTGTCCCTACTGTCAATAGCCTTTGACCAAAGCAGAGGAAGAATGAGAACTTTTCATTACAGCAGAAGAGAAATTAGGTGACTTACTCAGTGTCACAAACACAGCTAATGGCAGGGAAAGGAACTAAATCCAAAGCTAAATCTCCTAAGCCAGTGGCAGGGATCATGGCCAGCAACCTGATTTTGGAAATGGTTTGTATTTAAAAATGGCTTATACACTAATCATTATCATTGTAAAGAACAGTTAAATAGGTTTCTGTGTATAATTAGTGTTACACTTGCCAAGAACATCTTCTATTATCACTGATAACATTTTGAAGGTCTTCTTTTAAATTCCAGCCATATGTTTTAACTTGGTAATGAATTCCACAGTGAAGAAATATTGATTTGGGATTGCTTTAATTTGCATTGCTGCCCTGTTTAACTTATGTAATATGATCTTTCTCATTCAGATATGTTTAGGTATTTGCTTGGCTTTTTAATGCCTCCTTATGCTACATAATCTGAATCCTGATATAGTACTAAACATCACTCTTGAAAGTCTCTGGAATTGTTCCCTAGTAGCAATTAGAAGATTTCTTCAGCAGTAAAAAGTGAGCAATTTTCCCCAAAGATAAGCACATCTGTGTTAAAACCATGTACTTTTATATTACACCTGGCCTTCTCCTAGCAGTGTAAGCAGTCTAAGTGATCTCATTATCCAGCAGATTTGACTCGATGTCAGTGTGAACTGATCAAAGAGAATTAGGAAGGACAGAATGGGAAGGCAGGAGGGAGATTTGCCCTTTGCAGGAGAGAGCAGCAGAACTGCCTGGAGCT
This sequence comes from Daphoenositta chrysoptera, assembly GCA_013397915.1. Taxonomy (NCBI): domain Eukaryota; kingdom Metazoa; phylum Chordata; class Aves; order Passeriformes; genus Daphoenositta; species Daphoenositta chrysoptera. The sequence continues at coordinate 2,031,652 of VZRO01005202.1, read as the reverse complement.
CTGCTGAAGAATGGGCAGTGAGCCTGGTGATAGATGGTGGGTTGGAATTAGACGACAACATGAGTGACACTGTTGTGGGTTTCTCCTGAAGTCACCCTGATGAGGAAGAAATAGATGAAGTCTTTTATAGACAATTGAAAGTTTCATGTTGTCGGACCTTCATCTACATGGGGCACTGTAGCCACCCCATGAACTGCTGCTAAGCTTCAGAGTGCATCAGTAACAGCACCTTAACAGAGGCAATCAAGGGGTCAGTGAGGGGAGGTGCTCTGCTGGACCTGATGCCTATAAACAAGGAAAAATCATTTGCTGATATGAAGGCTTGGGGGTCACTGTGGCTGACTATGTGATGGTGGAAATCGGGATCCTGAGGGAGGTGTACAAGGCAAATAGCAAAACAACAGTGGCAGAATAGCAGACATGGCCCGTTCAGGGACCTGCTTGGAAGGCTCCCATGGGAGACAGTCCTGGAAGAGAAGGGGTACAGGTGAGATGATTGTTTGTCAAGGCTCACCTCCTTTAAGTTCAAGGATGGTCCATCCTTATGAGCAAAAATCAAAGGCCTGAACGAATGAGGAAGGATCTCCTGGCTAAACTGACACAAAAGATGTTCTGCAGGATCAGGTCATTTAACAGCAATATTTGGACACTGTCTGCATGTGCAGGGATGGGTTTTGGACAGCTTTAGTATGTACTGGTAAGATCCACCATCAGGAATTCCAGGTCCCTGAAACCAGTGGAAAAGTTTGGAGCAAGGAAAACGTGGAGGAGGATCAAATTAGAGAGCACTTAAACAAATTGGGCAGACCATGGAACCTGGGGTGATACATACAGAGTTGGTGGATGTCAAGGCCAAGCCACTAATGAGTATCTTTGAAAGATCCTAGCAGTCAGGAGATGTTTCCTAGGAACAGAAAGAAAGCAAATATCACTACTATATTCAAAAAGAGAAAGAAGAAGCAATTGGGGAATTGCAGGCCAGCCAGCCTTGCCCGGGTCTATGGAAGGTGAAAAAAAAAAGATTCAGAAAAACATTTCCACATATATTAAGGACAAGAGTGGTTAGCAGTGCTTAGAATGGATTTACAAAGGGTAAATGATGCCTGACCAACCTGACAGTCTGCTATGATGAGGTGACTGAGGAAGAGGGGATGGATGAGTCTAGTAGCAGTCACGTTTGCATCTTCACCTGTGTTATGTGAGCACCAAAGAGCTGCATTTACATCACTGTAGGTATGGTTAATGTAGAGCTGGCATTATTTTTTGTAACCCCAACCAAGGACAGTGGGAAAACTCTGATGGCTGCCTCTGAAATACCATTATCTCAGATCCAAGAGGTGCCTTATCCTTTGGATTTATCCTGCAGATAGCTAGTTCACTTATATTATACCAGACTAGGAAGAGGGTAGAAAAAAACCTGAGAAAGTGTAAACAAAGGAACCAGGTACTAATGGTGGGTTTAAGAAACACTGTATCTTATTTATAAGATATACTATGAACCAGGGGAATCTTTCAGAAACATGAGAAGCTTGCGTGAGCCAAAACAGCCAGCACACACTTTTCTCTGCCTGAGGTTTGATTGGGGAACCAGTTAGCAATGAAGGAATCTACTGAGAAAGGAAAAAGTGTGCTTTATTGAAAAGGCCACCTGGAAAAATTCTTGACCTCTTGGAAGTGTCTCAGTTAATTTCAAATCAAATTGAGCATGCAGAGGAGACAAAATGTGTGCTGACATTTATTATCTTGAATAGACTTCCACAGTTCCTATCCTGGCTCCATTAGACTGAAAGGTTTTTGGAATTCACAAAAACACGATCTATCTGTTGGCTTCAAGTATCAGTAGCCTCTGAGCAATGAATTACAAACCCAGAAAGCTGGAGGGAACATTTAACATGAGAAGAAATTTCTAGTTGTGGAAAGAAGAAATATCTTCCTTAGACCAACAGTACTCTACATTGGAGGGAGCCTTTAGAGTCTGTGCCTTTGAAGTTTTTCTAAACACAAAAGAAAACAAGAGCACTTCTGTGTGAGCAGACCAAAGCAAGCTGCAGAATTTGTACACTGTACAAAGGGTGTCTAACACAGTCAATGTGATGAATTTTCCATTTGTAATGGAAAAACATTCATTTGATTTAGTTCATAAAAGCACATTATACTTGAGGCTCATGCCCTTGAAGATTCTTGTTCTGAGAAATGAAGAAGTTCATTGTAATCTAGTTATCCTTTACTTTCACACTGTTGGGAACTCTTGTGGAAGTCAATGAAAGACTGTTTCTTGGCTGTAGTTTGATTATGTAATTTGATCTCCATCTCCTACCTGAGTAGTTTTTAAAAGATCCTTGGTTTAAAAGATCCACATTGTTCACTTATTTTTCATGTTTTGATGGCAGTGCTTTCCTACATCCTATTGCATATTTACTTACATTGCTTTACACTTTTAGGCTTTTACTTTTTCTTTCCCTTGCTTCCTGTAAGGCATCATTTCAGGGAGGAATATTTGTTCCTTCAGTACCTTTAGCAGAGTTAATAGATCACAGTAGCATATCTGTGTCTAGACAACTGTGTCAGCACAATGGTACATGGAAATTTGGTCTTTAAGTTGTGGTCATATGATCTGTCCCTCGAGGTATGCACCAAGACTGACAACCCTGGATCTTATAGAAGATTCAACTGGTTTTCTGCTGTCTTACCAAGAGAAAATAGAATATGAAAATGGGAAAGAAAATGCAGCATTACAAGACAAACTTCCCTTAGGTCACTTTCTACTAACTGCCCCTTCAACTGTAGTGGTCAAAATGGAAATTTGTGAAAGCTAGTTATCTTGTTGCCAATATATCGAAACAAAATAGTGTGAGAAAAACCCACAACGGTGTAAATGTTTAGGTGTCACTTTGTCATTTTTGAAGTTTCCATGCTGTGCTAGAAAGAAATATAAAATAAGCATTTCCAGATTAATTTGATTCTTTTTCATGAATATACTGTAGTTAGATGGTCTGTTGGAGTTTATATTTCTATTCCTGAAACACGTTTTTAAATATCCAGTTTCACAAACATATTCCATTTTTCAGACCTAAATAAAACAATGTAATATGGGTCTGCAGTCATTTTATTTGACCGGTCTTGATCATTTTTTCAGCATCATTACTCAGTGGCTTCGGAAAACATGCAAAAAGACAGAAATGGAGCAACAATTTTCCTTTTTAATACATCCTGTTCTTTATTTTATGTTTTCATTGGAAAACCTAGTTTTAAATGCCAAAAGGCAGTCACACTACAGTTTCATCAGTCATTTGAGGTAGAATGGGACACTAAACAGATTAAACATTTAAATTCAGTTTTTGTCCTTTCCCCAATTTCTGCTGGATTACCTGCTGCCTATTTTCTGAATAATGATAACAGTGTAGCAGTTACCTCACACGGCATAGCCAAAAATCTCCCTCGTAGCTGAGGCTGTTGGTGTTAGGGGACTTGCTTTGGGATGCTCTGTCTCCAGGAAGGCGTGGAGCATGCTCTGGTGGTGATAGAACCACCCTGTTGTACAGACAGCCCGTGCCCCAGCAGTTGAGTGAGCTCACAGGACGCCTCGCAGTGCATCTGCCCCATCCTACCTGCCTAGACCTGCTCTGCACAGAACTGACTGTGTTTGAAGAACACCTTCGTATATTAGAAGTCCAATAAAAATGAGAGTTCATGATTAACCCTTTCCCCACTTTCTTGGAGACTTTGAAGAATAAAAAAATACATCAGCACAGAGATGACTGTTCTGTACCTGTAGATAGCTTCTGCCCTGACAATTGGCAAGTGTGGCTCAGTAAGCATCTAATCTGGGAACTCGTTTACAAAACTCATGAAGTGAAAAATCCAGACATGGAGCCTAAAAAGCAGTAGATGTGCCTTGTTCTGCCACCAGGTGAGGAAGAACAGCAGTCAAGTGCTGGCTCCAGGTGCCCCAGCCTCCCAGTCCCTTGCAGCAGCAGAAGACAAAGACACAGTTTCACGCATCCCAGAGCCACTCTTCATTAAGGTCAAAGGAGTTTATCTTTCTGACTCCAGACAAATCTGCTGCAAGAAATTTTATTTACTCCCACTTCACAGAGCTGGTGAGAATTGAGACTGTGTCAATTAGTCTATTGAACTGGATCCTGCAGCACTTTACTGTGACTTTGCTGAAATGACCCTTCTCAGCAAGGGCTGCAGAACTGAGCCCTCTTATTGATGGAAAAACTTATTTTTCATGGGCATTTAAAAATGTGCTTAAAAGTTGTCTGGGAATGATTTATAGCACTGACTGGACCAAGTACATTTCAATACTAATGCATAAATCTTCTAAAAAATAAGCTATCTACAGAGTTAGAGGCAGAAGGGGGTGTCTTCCTTCTCTAAAATGAAAAAATGTTTGGAACAATGCCCCTAGTTAAATCTTGTCCACACTTTGATCTCATGTGAAGAAATTTTACAGTTTTTATTTTTCTTGACTTTGAAAACTGTTCGTATATGCTTTAAAAAGACTGATGACAAAACTTGCTTACAAGATTCTGGGAATGAACATGTACTCTGAATTAGGACAATGGTGAAAGGTCATTTTATTATAATAACATGAAACAAAGCATATTACAGTAAAGAAAACAATGCGCCAAGGAAAATATAAGTTGGATATTAGAAAAAAGTTTTTTACAGAAAGAGTGATAAAATATTGGAATGGTCTGCCCGGGGAGGTGGTGGAATCACCATCCCTGGATGTGTTTAAAAGGAGATTGGATGTGGCACTCAGTGCCATGGTTTAGTTTAGTTGAGGGTTGAGACATGGGTTGGACTCGATGATCTTGAAGGTCTCTTCCAACCTGGTGATTCTGTGATTCTGTGAATGTTATACTTGCAATCACTGACTGACTCTGTTCTACTATAAGGCTTCTGCTTATTGCTGCAGTTTTTTTTTTTCTCTGCCTGCTTTATTTGTAACTGCCATTTTAGAAAGAAAAAATCCTGCATATCCTCAGTGACAGATGATACTTTTAATATATTTACATATAATTTATTTATTATGAATCCTAAAATATGTATAGAGAAATTATAAATGTATTCAAATATCCCACTCTTAGGATGACACACAGCTTTTGTTGATAGGTTCAGAAAATACCCATACTTAAATATAACTTCTCTGACTCCTTTTTCATAATTTGGTATTGACCCAGATATATTATAATGCATATTTGTATACTGAACATTGACACTATGTGCTCCAGAGTGTGACTTTGAAAACAGTCAGTTATGTAAATCTAATTATCTTCAGGATTGGAGTTACACATCTGAAATTATTTGTTATCTTTCATAACTGTAGCCTATGTTTCTAACTTTTTATCCAGGTTGTGTTTTTATGAAGCAATTAGTCTGGTGAATGAAATAAATAAATAACCAAATAATTTTAAAAAGTCTATCCATTTATACTATGTAACATTTGTGAGGTAATCATCATACAGCTAATTCTGAAGATTAAGTGGTTGGTAATAAATTCGTCTGCAAACTTAAATTAGAATCCTACATATTAGCAGTGCCTTAATAGGCACAGCAGCCAAGGAACAAAAGTGGGGAAAGAATTGTCTGTCAATATGATTTATTTTTCTGCCTCTGTCAAGAAATGTATAGCACTGTCTCATTAAGTGACTAAACAGGGGACCATGAGCTTCTTTATATATCCTTAATTATCACCTGATAATCACCTGGGCTCATGTGATTCCTGCTTCAGTCATCTGATCTCAACATGCAATGTGCAGTGCAGAGAATTTCAGAAGGGCAGAAATCTTACTTATGTAAATACTAGAAACAGGGCCTGATTCTCATTTACCTCTAGATCCAGCCACAGAGCATGAAGTATAATGATAATTCTAGAGTGTAAAAGTATGAAGTATTTGCAAGTCGGCATTATCACAATTTAAACAGTGATTGAGATCAATTAATGCCTTAATATACATGTCTGTTAGCATATGCTGTTGGCAGGTTTGGAGAACTGCTGTTTTCCTAAATCATATGCACTTTTAGGTATGGTATCTTTTTGACCCCTTTTCTTTTCTTATTGCAGCAACTACAGGAAACATCTGAGAATGCTGACTTGGGATCTAGTTCAGAAAATTGGGGAGGTTGGTTTTAAGCTCTCAGAGAATATATTAATTGACATTTTACATATTACTGTTGTCCCTTTCTTTTCCAAAACCTGTTTCTTCTCCATACTAAACTTTTTCATTTCTTTAATTCTTTGTTCCTCTATAAATCACTTTTAAGAGATCTACAGCTGAATTCCAAATATATAGATAAATATATACATAGATACAGATATAGATGTAGATATATGTTTAGTAATAATGTTAAGCAATATAGAAGTCATAAATATTATTTAGATAAACATGTATTTATTCCACTCAGAATCACAGAATATTCCAAGCTGAAAGGGGCCCACAAGTATCATTGAGTCCAAGTTCTAAGTGAATAGTCCATTCAGGGATTAAACACAAAACTTTAGTGTTATCACCACAATGCTCATAGAGACTTGTTATAGTATCATATTTAAACATATGTATTTAAGTATATTTAAAAATCCAAAGCATATATCTTATTGTTAAGATAAATAACAAATACAAACTCTGTATGTGTAAGATCTTTATACATTTATCTTTGCTCCTGGATTCTTCTTCAAAAGATTGATATTTGCACAGAATCTACTCACTCTTATTGCTGATTATTGAATGTGATCAATAAAGATGTATGAGTCTTTTGTAAACACCACTCTGATAGCACCCCTGGACTCTCTCCTGCTTCTGACCTACACTCCACAGCCTGCCCCCATGCACTGCATCAGGGTCAATCTTGGACAATTCTGGTTGTTGAGTCTTCAAAAACACTGATCTTCAGAAATGCAGCACAAACCTGTTTATTAACTGATCCAATGGCTTTCCTGTTTGACCTCATGTTTTATAAATCAATAGGCAGCAGCAGCTGCATCTCCAGTTTCCCAATGTGATGATAGCTGTCCCTTCCTACATGTTAGTGTAGACAAGTAGAGTAGAAATGAAGCCAATTCTGCCACCATGTTGATAATCTGTCAAATTTTATACAGTCTATCCATTTTTGTTAATACTGCTTTATTTTGATGATGAACTCACCACGCTATAGTCATCTTCTCCACATGATTTTTTTTTTCGGAGAACAGTTGTAGAATCCACTTATAGAAAACATGTTTAATACATTTTCCCCTCAATATCTTATCTTGTAGGTGGTCATCCTTTTTCTTACCTTTTCTTTTTTTTTTTTTTTTCTTTTGGCCTGTGGAGACTCCAAGAGGAATGTGCATTTAGATCTTTGAGTATTTCACCTGGGGTGGCAGAAACTTTCACCAAGGCTATGGAGTGATGAGACTTCTGCAACCTAGCTCTCTTTCTCACTTCTGGAAGAAGGAGAGAATGCAGTTGCACTGATCTTTTGACATACAATCATAGAATCAAAGAATGGGTCAGAAGTAACCTTTAAATATCAACTAGTCCACCACCCCCTGCAGATGGGCAGAGACATCTTTTACTGTCTCTTAACATTTGCAACCTCCCTTTTGAGAACACAGGATGTCATGCATTTAAATATAAGATATGCATTTTTTTCTGGGGTACTATTGTGATCCATGTATCTTTCCAATCATTCTTAGTGTGTAATACTCAGGCACCCTCAGCAGATACCCATTTAGTGCCATAAGCCCAAGCTTTACCCACTTTTAGTTTGCCTCTGGGTTGCTGAGGGGTTATTATTTTTTTTTTTGCAGAGCTGATATCACTGTTCCAGGTACCACCTTGGCTTGAGCACCTGTGTCCAACTTAAAATTAAAAAGTGTCCCATTTCTTTTTGTGCTGACAGTTCATTCATCTTCTGCTGCTACCTTGGCCATTACTGCAATGAGGAACAGCTCTGATCTAATGGCTCTGTAGTCATCCTCTTTGTCCTTGGTATCTATTCATATTCTGCTGGTACTTGCAACCCCTGGCAACATGATAAAATCCACTACACTTCTATCTTCTTCCAAAAACTATCAATTACAGTGATGTGTGTTGTTTGCTACAGGATGTACATGTTCATGGGCTGCCTTCTGAGGGTGCCAGCTTCCTGTTATGGTTCTTTCACTGAAATATTTTAACTTTTGTGCAAGATCATCATCTATACTCTATAAGAATCACTCTGGATAGTGATTTTCCTTTTCTCAGTATCTTTGAGATGTTTTGTAAGAAATGAACAGTCCTTAGTTTCCACAAATGATTTTTGTGGTTTGACCAAGGTCATGTCCATGATCTGATCTTTTATTTCAGGGACCTCTAGTAATGTAAGAAAAATTAGTTTTCCACCTTAGATCCATCAGAACCAGTAGGCCAGGTTTGGACTGATAAAATTATTAGCAGGATCTTACATCTGAATGAAGGATTCTAATGCTATGATTTGATATAAATACTCTTTCAAATTCAAAAACTAATGCATACTGAATATAGCATATAATCAAAATTTAATTAGGATAAATATATTCAGGATTAATTATTATGACAGTTTTGTTTTAATGCATACTTATTTTATAAGTGGGACAGTTGTTTCATTTTCACATTGTTATTTTCTTTTGCTTTTCACAGTAATAGGCTCGATTTAGCATAAACAGGCATTTTCTTTTTCCAAATTTTGAACTAAAAAGTGAGAGCTTTCTCTTACCTACTCAAGTTTCTATTTTGCAGAAATGACAGGGAAGATATGGCTATAAGGACATTAGATAGGACATTACAGAAACTTAGTTTTGTAATTGTCTAGTCAATGACAGTTACTGGTTTTGTTTATTTTGATTATGATATGGACAACTGATTATCTTCCCAGTAAGCGCTAATCTAGCTGAGTGCTAAGTCACTGGATAAGCCTTTAAACGTAGCATATGTGTGCAAGACAGTTTGAGGGTCCTATACATACAGGAATATCTCCATGTAGGCTCCAAGCCTTGCCTGACCTCATATCCTATTAGTGCATACCCTGATCTATACAGAAGTTTGTTAAATTAATTTGCTATTCCTTACCAAAAGAAACCCTTTTATTGTTTTTCTTATTTTTAAGCTATCTTGTAGAGGAAATATGAAAATGACAGCGACTTGACTTGGGTCTTCTGCATCAGGGTAATTGCAGAATAAAGCAGACTCTGTGTTATTACCTTTTTCATAATTTGTGCCAGAGAGTACTGCTGTCAACACTTCTCTGAGCAGGGTGTTGGGGCCAGGGACACAAATCTTATTAAGAGAGCAATAAGTAACTGATTTTCAATGTAATCTGCTGGAAAGGATAAATTTTTACTTTAGGCAAATATGCTGCTTGCTATGGGTGCTTTGAAAACATCCCAGATAACACTGAAAAGGAATTATCCAACCTCACTTTGCTGTTAAACTGAAAATACAGTAATTATTTCTATACATCCTGCATCAAGCAAAATTTTTCATTTTGAACAGTAGGTCTTAAAGAAGTTTCCATCTTGTTCAAATGTTTTTACTGCATCAACTTTCCTTTTGGAACTTTTGGAACTGAAAATCTGTAGACCTTAATTTCAAAATGACTTCAACACAGAGACAGCTGGATTTAGTTTAACATCAGCTCTTAAATGTTTAAATTACACTTCTTCTGAGCTCTGACTCTCAAGCATATGGTGATGTCCAGCAGCACCTTATTTCCAAAGCCCCTAATTCAGCAGACACAGCTCCCTTTAGACTCCTTTTCATGTTTCCTTTTCTCAACATTCTGGGTCACCTAGCTCTTACAGGCTCAGACAGATGTCAGACACAACACCCTATCAGACAGTTCTTTATAACCTGTGAGGTGGTTGTTGTGAATTTTTTAACATGAATAGGACATGGGCATAAACTGGCAATAGTACAGTCTTTCAAAAGGGGCTTTGAAAGTTAATAGAAATTCCTTCACAACTGCATGAAGATTTTTTGACCAAGGAGTGAACTACTCTGTGCTAAGCAAAGGGTGTGGTTGTTTACAAGTAGTATGCTAACTTAGTAAGCTTCCCTTAAGGGTATCAGAAAATATAATGCTTGCTCTTTGAGCATACTGGATTCATTAAAGCAGCTTCTATTTTTAAGCCCTTAAGTATGAAAACATCTACCATCAAGTAGCTTCAGTCTGAATGATTCTGAAAAGCAAAGAAAGTGCTGGACTTGTGGAAAGAATTAAAGAAATGCCGGGAGTGGGTAAAAAGCACGCTAATTTGTTTCAGTTCCAACCCCCATGAAAAGCAAAGATCTCTATAACTTATTTTTATTTTTTGCTCAGAGGTGGAGGAAAGGAAAATTGGAAAACAAATGAAGAAAAGAATTCTAAAAGCTAGGATACTCCAGACCCTTGAGATATGGAAAACATTTCCAGTTATCATAGGATATATATAGGATATACATATAGGATATATATATAGGATATATATACTAATATATATACTAATATATATACTAATATATATACTAATATACTATATCCTATATATAGGATATATATACTATATATATACTAAGAAAAGGCAGTGGTCTTTTACTGGGTGGTCAGTTCTCATCCTATCAATCCTGATGAGCTGTACTTACTGTAATCACATTCCTCTCTCCGTATTGCTTTTTTCCAAATCAGTTGGAGAGCAAGAGTACTTATCTGAGTAAACAGGAGTGGTAGAAGCTTCAGCAAAAACCTGTAAAGAAGGAGCAAAGTGGGGGGGACAGTGCAACGCTAGAATTGTGCATCTTACCCTAGAAATGAGTAGGTAGCTCATTGTAACTCAGCTGCTACTCAGCTGCTACTGTGCTGCTACTCAGCACAGGGTACATGGAATATCTCAGAAAACTGGGTCTAGGAACAAGCTGTCACAAGGTCTAAACAAAAACACTGTCTGTACCAGGAAAAGGCCATGGCATTCTAGAAAATCTCACCCTACCCTGTGTCACACTCCTTGGATTCAAAGATGTTGTACCAGGCTGAAAACTTGGCAAAATACCTGAAGTGTGCATGACATATTTTTATTTCATATGACTAGTTAAGTAGCTGCAAAATCACATTAGGTCCTACAGAATATCTTTTGCTCCATTTGTATCGTGATGTTTTTTAATCTACCTACAATGACACAAAATGTTTTCTCATATAGTATATCTTTTAAAATGTAGAGTCCTTATTGATTCACCTACTCTGACTATCCGAATAAAGAATGTCCCCAGAGTACAATAAGATGCAGCACAACATGGTACATAAGCCAGCTATTACAGACACTTGCCCTTAACTTAATTAGCAGACTGGCATGGTTGCTTCTCTTCTGTCTTTCCAAAGATAAAGGTTCAGTTCATGAAGAGGATGATTGGATATTGCATATACAAAATGTCATCTGCAGAATCAGTGTTGAAAAGACGTGGCCCTTGCCTAAGGCAAAACAGAAACAAATATTTAACTCTTTCCCTCCAAAATTAATAGAAAAGAGGAAAAGAGAATAGACATAAAATCTAAATCCTGCTCAACGATTACTATGATCTTCCAATTCCTGCAGCAGCAAACTAGAGAGGCAACAGGAAATAATGTGCAGAAAGAACTTCAAAAGGCTAAAGAAATGCAAAAGCTTTGACAAAACATACAGGTAGCAAAAGGAGAAAGTCCAACAAAATACAGATGAGCTGAGGATAACAAAGCTAACAGTAACTGTAAAATATCCTGAAAGTCAGTGAAACCCAATGGTCCTTAATAATAGAGAGGGCAACAGTGAGTGTTAGGTCAAGGAAACCAGCAGCCAAAAGTGCTACAGGATGCCACACAGAAATCCAAATTCATAAAACCACAGGGTAATATGTAATTATCGACAAATCGTTATATGGTAAGTGCTCTGAATATCAGAGTATACTTTGTGATTAAAGGAATCAAAGTGTTTTCAGGTAACAAAAGAATGTGGAATCCATTTTCTTTAGGAAGGAAAAGTCACATAAGTCAGTAAACATTAAAAGACTCCTCTAGAAAACATCTGACTGAAATGGCTAACTCACCTAGTACTACTCTTCCCTGACACGTAGAAAGTTTCTGAATTACTCTTTAACCATCCTGTAGGTTTCCGGGTCTGGGCACCTGCTGGGCATGTGTCTTCTGGCAGGGAAGCAGAGGTGGCTGCTGTTGTCCTCACGAAACTTTAAAACATCAACATGTCTCAGTGGAAAAATAAATGTGCTCAGTTATGGCAGAACAAGTTGCAAAGCCAACTGGCACAAAAACATTATGATGGCAGCTAGGAAGTCAGGCAAGCTGAGATATGATCAGCCCTTGTTGAAAACTCAGTCTGAAAGTTCTAGTGCTTACAATGTCAAAGAAAAATATTTTCAAACCTAGCTAATGTCTCTTCTATCTTGTGATCACTTATAAAAAATAAATTTGGACAATGAAAATGGTTACATGACAGAGTCTGGAGTCTTGTGGCTGGAATAAAGCTCAGTATGAAGTTTGGAAAAGCAATTGGGTTCTTTGTTTTAGGACAGCATGAGTAGTAACAGCAAGTGCTTGAAGGCCTTTCTAGAACTCAAGTTACTGTACTCAGTTAATAATATTTGTACTAAGTGTTGCTGTTTGTCCAAGGAACCATGATTATTCTGCCTTTTCTCTTATAACCTAACAGCAAGAACTTCACACAGACATTTCTGCATCAAATCTAAAAATCAGGATATATAACACAGTGCTACCTGGATAGCACTCAATTTTAGGTAGATCCTGATTTGAAGGCACCAAATAATGGAGAACTGCTTTCTCTTGCTTGAACATAACAGAAGCCACAAACAGTTTGGAAAGGCAGAGACAGGACAAGGGCAAGGACAGAGAGAGGGAAAGAACATGGGAGCAAGTGATGAAATCCAGCTGTTAAGTGAACAAGTGTGGATATTCTAAAGCGTCACAATCTCAAAGTTGTTTTCCTTGCTAAATAAATATCAGCTGCAGTTCTAAACCTGGCAAATGCATGTGCTAGAACAAAGAGGTAGCCAGGGAACCAAGAAGATGCTGGATGCTACAGCAAGAATTAACTAGACACAACAGGATTAAATTAAACTGATAAATGAAGGAGCATTGTGGAGCTGCAGGAGCTGTTTAAATCTGTTGTATTAGACACTTAAAATAAGATTGCATGATGTCTAATAGTCCCTAGAGAGATGGATAAGAACATGGACTAGTTGAATTAGCAATTTTTTTTTTCCTGTGAAGTTCTCCCATAGTTTTTAGGTGAATGTCCTGCCTCAGTTTGACACCATTCATCCAGCATTTCACTTTGTAAGTCTGTGAAATACCATACACTCTTTGCCCAGAGCAGCTGACAACTAACAAACAAAGAATTTCTGTCAAATGACAACCATATTAAGGCCAACCCTTTTATACAGCATCCAAAAATCTGGTTACAGAAACCACCGTATTTCAGTAACATGCTAGGAAGATTTTTCTAAAGAAAATTTTCAATAAATATTCCATGTCCATTCAATATATCTTCTGTATATGCAATGAAAATATCCCTTATAAAAACCAATAATTTTCACAGAAAAAGTGAAAAAAAAGGAAAAAGCCTGTGAGACTGCAAGATGGGCAGCTAGAGGTGCTATTTCTCACCTATTGCTTGACACCCATTTCATACACTCACAAAAACTCAAGAGGTTGTGGAGACATTTGTGTCTACAGAAATGCCACCTTGAGTTCACTCCAAAGGCACACTCTATATATTGTATTGTCCTCCTTAAACAAAAACTGATCATTATGATGTCATAACAGCAATTGTGTTTCAGCAAGGAACTTGAACAAAATGCTCGTGGTGGGCTTGCTCAGCTGTCACATGAATAGCTTGCCTTAAAAACGTAGCAAGACGAATCCTTGGCCCATATTCCAAACATTTGATGAACAGACTCCTGTTGACTTCACTGGGCTTTAGATTATACCCACTGCCATCAAGATGAAAAATTGCAGGCACTTAAAGTAAAGTTCTGGATGGATTGAAAAACTAGATTTATTATCCCTCTAAGGGCATATCTGAAGGAAATTAGTATGCAATATATCGCTATACACAAGCAACCTCACATTTGAATTGAGGATCTGAGATGTTGGTAAAAATGTAATTTATTATGGGACTTTTTAGTTCTCATTAGATCTGTTTAGTTCTGAAATCAACTATTTTCTAAAGTAAACCTGAACTTTATATTTATATAAAAAAACTGAATGGGCTGTTTTTCACAAATAAGCTTCCAGGCAGACACAGAATAAACAATAATCTTCAGTATAGGAGTGAGAGCAAGAACCCTTAACAGCATGTGTTCATCAGCAAGGTATTTTTTTATATCAGCCTTCTGGTGGGCATAAATTTTGGTTGATTTGCAAAATGTTGTCAGAAGAGAATTTAACTGCCAGGAAATTATTCATAGTACTGCCAAGTACAATATATGCAATGGTTTGTCAAATTAAATAGACAAATTGCAGAAAGTGAGGAGTCTGAACCCAGGACATCCCATACCATCACATTCAACATGGGCAGTTGTGGGGAAAGTGGATGTGAAACCATAAAATGCTGCCGATCTGCAAAACAGGGAATTATTCATGCTGCAAATAGGCCACCTTATAAAAATGAAAGTATATTATAAATGTGACTTTATTTTTAGCATAAAGGAGATACTGCCCATAAAAAGATGGGGGAAGTGAGAACTAGTTTCTGCCAAATCTGTCACAGAAGATGGTTGGATGAATGAGTCTATTTGCATGCTTCAAAGCACCAAAGGGAGTAGCCACCAAAACGTTAAAACCAGTTTCCACAGTCAGTTTTGTAAGCATGTGTCAGACTGCTGAACAGACAACAGTTGACTACGTAGAAAAGTCTTCAAAATCACATATTTACCAAAATAACTACTCTCTTGCCAAGTTTGCACAGTGAGTTGTTTCACTTGTTTTGTGGCCTAGACCAGCATCCTTTTTTTAATCTGTAACAAAATATATTTCCAGGGTCTGGACTACAGTGTCTGGTGTGTGACTTTCTATAGGTCCATGTCCATAGAGGTGGTAGCACTGATTAGCTCAGCCCTCTGACCCTGAAGACATAGGTTTTGACAATCTCTGGAACAGCTTTTGGAAAAGAGAGGAGTGGGAGCACTGCAGTTTGTTCTTATGCAAAGAAAAGTCACAGGTGTAATCCTGGGGCAACTGAGGTGAAGCTAAAAGGAGGTTATGTTTGAAGGAGTTACTACAGCTCTACTATTTTTACCCAGCACAAGGGACAGACTGGCTGTGCAAGGAAACAGGCTACCTCAAGAATCTGCTTGCTTCAGGCGCTCGGGAGCAGGGCTACATGAACGTCTGAATTTTCTGTTTGTTGACTGAGCAACAACAAGAGATTGCATTAGGCTGAACTGAATCATTTAGGGTTCTTTAGTTCTTCCTTGTGGTGTTTCTTTTATGCTCTTTTTTTCCCAATCTGTTGATCAGTCTCAGAACTAAAATATGTACTTTATTTTTCAACTTTTCCAGCTCTTCTTTCCTCTCTCCCTCCTCTTTTTCTTTTCTTTTTTTTTCTGAAATTATGACTTGATTTGTCACAAATCATTTCAGTATTCTCCAAATCACATTTCTGATGAACTAACTATTCAAAAACATTGCTCAATTCTACCCAGTGGGATTAATTTGTTGTTGGGCTTCCCAGAAAGGACGCTGCTTCGTACTCATTTGGAGAAGCTTGGAGAAGTCAGAAAAAGACACTGTTATCCCAATGCTGAGAGGCTGATGGGTTTTTAAGACTACAACTGGGAAGATTTTATTCTCTATGGAAACACACACCAGGAATAGTACCTTGAAAGGTTTGTTAAACAGTTATAGGCTTCATAGTTATGAAAAATAATTATAAATCACTGCACATATTGTTCAGTGATGCATGAGAATAATGACCATTAACCACTTAAATTAATGATTTCTGCAATTGTCATGCAAAGTCGTAATATTTGAATATGCAAATTAAGCATTTAATTTTACATATTTTTGCCCAAAAAGACCCCACAAACAAATCAAACTTGTTTTTTATGCTTTGATTCATGCTCTTGTGGTCTGAATATAAGGATATTCATTATTTCTGTGACTTACATCTATTTGATAACATGGAAGATTCTTTCCTCCAAAATGCAGAACTGTTTTTTTTTCACTGCTAAGGAATGAAATACAATCAGACGTTCCTTCAAGTACCACAGACCTGTGTTGGTCATTTCTCAGAACACAGACTTTTCTAATCCTGTCTATTTGTTTATCCCATGAATCTACCCTTTTACATTCCTTTAAATCAAACTTTCTACCCCAAATATTTTGGTCATCATACTGTGGGGCATGACCTTTTGAAGTCTTCATAGCATCTCCCAGTAGATAACAAGTGAAGACGAAAACAGAACTGGACATCAAAAGCCAAGTTTTCACATCTCACACCTGTATTTCTTACTACAAAAGGCACTGCCCTTCAGATGATGTGTTCTACTACCATCGCTGCTAAGCAAAGAAATTTAGAGTTGACCAGATGGTTTGCAATCGCTAGGTTTGCAAAAACTAATATTTATATTAAGCTATTACAGGGGAATGTCATTGAGACAGCAACTGTAAATTATTCAGGCACTCATCTGGAGAAGGCATCTCCAATCTTAGCACATGTTTATAATTGAAACATGGTGTAGCTTTTCCAAACCTCTGTTGAGCGACTCACAAAAACAGTTCCATGAGTGGTGCATGCCACATTGTCCCAGAGCTAACATTCTGTCACTGGGAATAATTTAAATCCACACAGCACTGGTACTTTTTGGAATCAGCCCTGTCTTATCTGGTCAGGCCTTCAAAGGCCTCTTGCTCTGCCATTGTGCTGTTCCCATCTTGAATTTATATCTGGCATTTTGCATATTACATGTCCTGGGAGGCTGACCTGAAGGCAAAGCAATTAAGAGGCCAAACATTGAATATCTCACGTCTTAGCACATCCACTCTACTGGCACTTTAGAGGCAGCATGTAAAAACCACTGGTGAGAAACTTTCCACTCTTTGAAGCAAACAAGTTTTTTGTGATGGAGTAACTTCAGATCATAGGAAGTAAGGACATATGGGGTGGAAAGGAAGAGGCTGTTAAGAGAACCCAAGCTCTTACACAGCTCTTAGCTGCTGTATGGTTCTACTTTTGTGAATTAAGTATGGAAACGTGCAGATGGCTGGACTGGTAGCCCAGTTGTCAAGGAATACACTCAGTGCAGGTAGCTCAGGGTGCAAGCTGCAGGTTGAGCTCTGGGCAGGCAGGAGCCCCAGCCCAAGCCCGAGGAAAGAGAGCAGGAGCTGCCAACTCTTTGCAGAACAAAGGGCTCAGGTACCTGTGGCAAAGCCAGGTGACCGGACACTGAAAGACACAGTAGGAACCAACAACCCCCAGACTTTTCCATGCTTAAACTGTAAGAGTATAAAAGTGTAGGGGTTCTTCTATTGGGGTGCCTTCTCAGAGCCACCCAGATCTGGCTGTTATTTTGTTATTTAGATATTTAGTCATTGCACTGTGATTAAATTGTTGTAAGGATCTGGACATCTGCGGCTGTGCTGTGAGAAACCTGGGGTTAAACCTGTAAGGAAACCTGGTCTGACTCTGTCAGTGTAGAGTGTGTAGCTGTGAAGGGGCTTCAGTCCCAGCTCAGCTGGTGCAAGAGTGACTGCCAGAGTGGCTCCTGGATGGTTGGACAGGGAAGTTTCCCTAATACAATGAGGAGTTTACTCTGAGATACTACATTTAATGGTAGGAATAAAATAAGGAATGTATTCCACACAGACCACCTGTAAACAATGTGCACAACTTTCCATATAAGATTTGTGATTAACATATGCATTAAGGGGTGGGTACAATGTTATTAAACTTTTATCATGTTTCATGTGGGGATTATAGTGTACCCTGCCAGGGGATTTTTAAATTATGCACATTTGGAGATTAAAATAAAGCATCTGAATGTTCAGTGAATGCAGGCATTTTAATGAATTGTTGAAGGAATTAGTGAAGGTGGCCATTTAAATGAATCACTCAAGACTGGAACCCATGAATGCAAAGACATTTTCAATGAATGTTTAATAAATAACAACGAGGATGCCAAATTAAATTCTATGAACGGTAGAAAAGAGAAGGATTAAACACACAACTGTGACCAGTAAAAAGTATTATTAGACAGAGACGATCATCTGCCAAGTTAAAATCTTAAACTCAAATAAAACAGAAGAGGTTTATATAGGCTGTTTTACAGTGCTCTGTCACGTTATCCACCGTGCTTTTCAGGGAGTCTCCTTACCCTTTCGCTATCTTCCTCAGCTGTGTCTGTGCCAACTCTACCATGGTTTTGTCTTTCTCTCTTTTTTTTCATCTCTCTTTTCTTCATTCTCTTCTTCCTGCCTGCACTCCCTTAGGGTGCATATAGCATTTTGCTCTCAAGGCAGTGCTACTGAAAGGAGTTGATCACTGCAGGGGCACTCCAGTAGACAGTCCTTGCTTTGGAGAATGAAAAATGTTAGGAATATCCTCTAACAATGAAAACATTGGATACTGGTCCAGTTGAGAAATTATGTAGTGATCTCATTTGCCAGAATGGTGCTTTCAGAGCTCGGAACAGGGTGAAGGAGAAAAACAGGCTCTGTGGGTAGTTCCAAATGAACTGCTTTGCCATGCAATCTATGCGTCAAATTAGAGCATATGTTTTTGCTTTTTTTCTAAAAAGAAGACACTCATGGATCAACATAACAGATGCTGCAAAACAGCTATAATTTTGCAGTAATCAAAATATCTTTCTCTACTGGAAATATTTGTATTGTGTGACTTGGCTGGTCTACGATATCATGCTTCATGTTGGTTAAAAGCTCAGAACACCTTTTTTTCCCCTCTTCTTTAACTACTGCAACAGTGAAAAGGGTGCTTCCTTTAAGCTTAACACTTAATCCCCACAGTGTCACCATTTTGGCTGAGGCTAATTTGGCGATTTTGTAGGTAAAAAGCGGAAGGACATAGAAGAGAAAAGGCAAAGTATGAGGAACAGTAGTCAAGGGGACAGCAGCGGACATTGATATGGGGTATGAACGTAGCAGTGCAAAAAAAAGAACCGGGAAGCCAACTTTAGCACAGGTCCTGGATATATGCCAGATAACATCAAAGGAATATGCAGATAAAAGGGTTTGCTTCATCTCAGTTTGAGGCAATAGAGAGTACCTTAATGTCTCACATACACTAAGCACTTTCCTACCAGCTCTTTCCTGTATGCAGCCTGTGCTTTAAGAAACAGATGGTAAGGAAAGCAAGTCAAGAAGATAAAAAGAAGCAAAGAAACACAACTTAAAATGGCAGACACTGGATAGCACAGCGCCACGGTGTTAATGTCTCTCCACCTACACTAGTCCTTGCAGACAAGTCTCCTCCCAAACAGGGTTTCCCTTGCAACTCAGGCAAGACCTGCTGGTAGATCTGCCAGAACCCCTGATGTTGCAGTGCTCCGGTCAGAGCCTGGATTTTGGTTACAGGTTCTGTCTGTCCAATACAGTGGATGGCAACCACAGAGGTGTGGATGGAGAGAACCAAATGCAATGCCTCAGCAAGGTGATGTCACACAAGTTCATCTACTTATAGCAGACATCTGTTTAATGAAGTCTCCTGTAAAGCACATTGTTTTTCTCCACACATCTATGAGCCAGCAGTGCCCTGGCAGCCAGGAGGGCCAACCCTGTCCTGGGTGCATCAGGCACAGCATGGCCAGCCAGGCAAGGGAGGGGATTGTCCCCTCTGCTCTGCACTGGGGCAGCCTCACCTTGAGTCCTGTGTGCATTTTTGGACACCACAATATAAGAAAGGAATGAAGCTCTTAGAGAGTGTCCAAAGGGAGGGCCATGAGGATGGTGAAGGGCCTTGAGGGGAAGCCTTATGAGGAGAGGCTGAGGTCATTTGCCTTGTTCAGCCTGGAGGAGAGGAGGCTGAGGGGAGACCCCATTGCAGTTACAGCTGCCTTGCAATGGGAAGAGCAGAGGCAGGCACTGATCTCCTCTCTCTGATGACCAGTGACAGGACCTGAGGGAATGGCCTGAAGCTGTGTCAGGGGAGGTTTAAGTTGGGTATTAGGAAAAGGTTCTTCACCCAAAGGGTGGTTGGGCACTGGAACAGCTCCCCAGGGAAGTGGTCACAGCACCAAGCCCAACAGAGTTCAAAAGTATTTGGAGAAAGTCCTCAGGCACATGGTGTGATTCTTAGGGTGATCCTGTTCAGGAGTTGGACTTTCATGATTCTTGTGGGTCCCTTCTAACTCAAGATATTCTGTGATTCTATGATCTAGAGTGCCTTCATGGTGTTGACCTCAGTTTTGTTCAGACAGCTACCTAGACAGCTGAGCACTGGCATGATCACTAGTGACAGCTGAAGTCCACAACCTCAGGCATAAGCTGAGCTGTGAGAACTGATTCAGGTACCTGAAGTCATGCAAAATATGCTGTGGCTGTAAAAGAGCATTGAATAACATAGTTTGGTCTAGCCAGAATGACCTGACAGTAGCAGGGGACTGCAGTTGAGCCTTAGCACATGTTCAGCCACCCTTTACAAATTAACTTCCCTGTTGTGGAAAGCATCACCTCTCACTGAAAGCTACTTCCACCATGGGTTTATTTTTGTACATGAAAACACAGTTGTGTTAGGAAGAATATTGTTTGAGAACACTGGGTATGTTAACGTAGAAGAGTACTAGCTGGGCAGAAAAATTTTAAAAATCAAGTGTATAAAATCCTTCAGCTGATATGAACTGACAGCTAACTGAATGATTTCAGTATGCCATTGTTGTTCTCACATGCAAGTATACCTATGCTCTCCTTTCAGGAAAATCGTGACAATGACTTTTCATGTTGTCTTTCCAACATGGCTGCAAGGAGTCAGAGAGAATTAGGCACTCAGAAGCAGATGCTACATTCATATTCTCAAACAATATACAAGAGTTTTTCAAATAATTTTTCTCTGGTCTCTTATTACAGGTGCTATGCAACACTCCATTTGTAAATCACAGTTTTTCACTTCCTCATTTACTTGTTACCATTTTATCACCAATTTTCCATTGTTAGCAAAGTCATCTTATTAAAAACCTGGAATTCATATACTTTTTATTTAGTACTTCTTCAAACCTAAACGCCAGAACATCTATAAGCAAACAAGGCTCTATTTTTAAGTGCTTAATTACCACACACTCATTTGCCTGCTTTCACAGCAATTGAGAGGCTATAAAGAGATTCTTCTATAAATTTGAAGCTAAGTGTAATTACTACAATGTTTCAAAGAGATGGCACATAGACAACACTTAGACAAAAGATGCAAAACAAAAATTGGGAAAGAAATCCAAAACACTGCCACCCTCTAAATACATAGAATTTTCTAATATCTATTGAAATAAAGGACAAAATATTATCTGGTTAAAATGAAAACAAAATAGAGTATCATCTTTCTAACAGCGGTAAAAGGCACTGGGTCAAACTCTGTTACTTAACATTTAATGGCATTTCCATGTTAATTTTACGCTCAGCTGAAATTTTTATTTGTGTTGCAAAGTCACAGAGTTTGAGACATATAATTACAATCCCTTCCAGCAGACTGAAGAGCTACCACCATGGCTCACATTCCTGCTTCTGTTTCAACTATTACCTTGACTGGCCTCCATCCCATAATTTACTCTTTCTTCACATCATTGCTGCTTTGCTGTGTCAACAATCCCAGGAAGAAGTGAGAAGTGAGCCCTGAATTTTTTTATGGTTACCTCTCCTTCAAGTGCTAAGGATTTGCTTTGGAAGACAACATGAGGTACTATTGATATTTCTTCAATTTGGAGAGCTAAAGAAGTTAGTCATCTCCACCTCTGAGTCTGGAAGCATCCCCCCATAAAACCAGCAGGATATATAAATCCTGATTAGTTGTATCTTCCACATGGGCCATTCACTTAGAGGGTCCCTTCCAAGTCAGAATATTCTGTGATTCTGTGATTCATCTCTCCTCAGTAAAGCATTGAATTTTAATGAAACACACTTGTTCTACAAAATGAGGTTAATTGTAGGAGAAATTAAACCCTTTCTGGAGAGAGGAAGAGAGAGGTCATGAAGCTGAAGGAAAAAATATGCATACTTTCAAAAAAGCACATATTAATCACAACATCACTAACAAGGAATTCATGTCACTAACTGCAAAACAGCTGTTCACAGAGGTAAATACCAGATTCCTTCAGAGGCAGTGTGGATCAGGAAGCACTTGCTGTATCAGTGTCCTTCCA
Organism: Daphoenositta chrysoptera; assembly: GCA_013397915.1. NCBI lineage: Eukaryota > Metazoa > Chordata > Aves > Passeriformes > Daphoenositta > Daphoenositta chrysoptera. The sequence goes on along the minus strand of VZRO01005202.1, from coordinate 2,009,303 downwards.
ATGTGCCAGTGTGTCTCTGAGATCACAGGATCTGTCCAGTCCCACTATTAGCACTGCAGGTTTCTCCACTCTGGGAGCCAAACTTCATTTCTCTCACACCACATAGAAAGTCAAGCCACACAATTTTTAGTGAGATTTAAGGTTCTAAATGGTTACCTGCCTTTCTGTTTTAGGAGCTGCCTTTGATGTCACAGCACCACAGAATCCATTCCTGGGAACACAAGGAACTCCACACTTAAACTCAGTAGGCTAAATTGCACTAAAATATTCACAGGAATTTGTGAACTTAAGCAGTTCCATCTCCCCTTGTTTATGTTTCCTCTTACATGTCTTTCTGTTTGTCTCATAAATGTCATCATAGGTCTAAGAAAGGATTTTCCATTGAACTTGTTGGGGGTGTTTCCCCATGCGACATTGTCTTTTCCTGAAAGGATTTTTTAATTTGTTAGTTTGTGCTAGTTTGGATAAAACTTCAACAAAAAATTATTTAGATGGTGTATTTTTTATCTCCAGGAAGATGGTCTTAGTCAAAAGGAGAGAGTGAACTGAGCAATTTAATTTTAAAGACATGCCAACAGTGAGGGTACAGACTCTGGTTCTAGAAGAGCATGATTCAAGTCCATCCTCTGATTAAGACTAAAGATTTGATCTCAGCTCTTCTATATCATAAAGTAATGTATGACCTTACAGAAGATTACTAACACATAGTACAGTGCTATTAAGATCATATTTCTGGAATTTTTTTCCCCAGAAAAAAGTAAAGAGTAAAAAGTAAAGAAATCCCAGGGCTGCATAATCTGACTGAAGTGCAGCAGTCATAATTTTTTAAGGGTACTGAAGACCATGGCATTTATCTTCTGTAGCTCTTGAAACAAAACAAAAATACCTACATCTGAGATAGCTGACTAGAAATCTTTTATAATCACCAGCAAGGAACATGTACTTCAAGGTTTCAGTATATCACTATAATGATAATAATACCATGAATTACAGTGACTGTAGAAGCTGTCTTTCACCTGGCATACTTTTCTTTTTCTATTGCATATTATGCTGCTTTTTCTCTTCTTATTTCCTCTCTTCCTTCAGAGGTTCTCTTTTCTGTTAAATCTATTTTCCAATTAGCTTTTTGCATTACTGCGTAGCAATCTTAAGGTATTTCTTCAACTTCTGTGAGTTAATTTTGTTGAACTCCAACTTGCAATGCAATTCATTTTCCAGCTTTTTGAAGAATGCCTCTGCTGCTTCTGGCTTTTCACATTTCATAGTGATGTTTCCTGCTGTAATAATTGATATGAGAGGTAAGAGAGTGCTGTGGTTACTCATGGGGATTTTTTCTTCTCCTGTGGAAAGAGGGCTGTCATATAAAGCAGTTTTTCTTCTCTGTCACTCCTTTGGTGTGACATAGATACAAAATTTCTTACACTTCATCCTCTCTGCATTATTGTTGGTTGTTCATTGATTTGACTTCTCTACTGCTTTATTAGGAAATAAAGTATTTTGCTGACATATTCTAAACCTTGCAGCTAGGGAGCTGGAATTACTGTGGATTTTGGCATTGGGTATCCATGGGCTTTTCCAGTTTATTTCTTTCAATAATCATCTAAATTTAGTATGATTTATAACTTTTCTATAAAAAAAATAAATCAACAGAGATTCCAAGTTTTCTTCCCTTGTTCTCCTGATGGAAATGCGAAGTTTAATTCTCAAAGTTGTAAGGATTATTAATTTTATTTTTTATGTTGTTGTTTCCATAAGGTGTTTTGGTTCACTATTGTTTTATCTTCTCCTGATGAAATTTTAAATTTGGTTAACATTAATCCTGAGTTAAGGCCAGTCAGAATGGTCTTTCTGTGAACCCTAGAAAATATATATAGAGATTAGAAATCACTTATAAATCTTTAAGAAAGTTAGCCCTGGCTTCCCCCTCTTTCACCCAAATGCCTGTGATAAACAATATTTCACCAAGATTTTTCTACGTATCTAAGTGGCCTGCGATTTCTGAGACAGAGGTAGAAGATTTGGTTTAACAGCCTTTGTTGGATTATATTTCCAAGTGTTTCACCAATCACAAAAAACTGTTGGGCTATATAACATCTCCTATGATTTCCACAAAGACTTCTTATGTATGAGTAAGTACTGCCATTCGTAGGCTTTCACTCTGACAACTGATCTTTTTATTTGATATCTCCCCAGGTTTTGTATGGAGATAGTATAAATAATCTTTTCTTAATGATATTGTCTGAGCTGTTTATGCCTTCTTAGGTTTTCAGTATGTGCACTAATAATATACATGCTGTGTCTATTTATTAGGCTGTAAACCTCCTTACTTGCTCCTTCAGAAGTTTCTCCATTTCTTTTTGTCCACACATTTTTCCATATCCTTGTTACTTTTCCCTCTACTAGTTTTGCTTTTTTGATGTGGAAAAACAGAACTGCACATAATATTCAAGCACAAAGAGATATAATACTCTCTAGCCTTTTCAGGTACTTCCGGCTGCTTATTTTTTTCCCCTAAAAAATAATAAAATCAAAGAATGATTTGTGTTGGAAAAGACCCTTAATCTCATCAAGTCAAATGGCTTACCCAGCCCTGCCAAATCCAGCACTAAACCGTGTCCCTAAGTGCCAGAAACCCAGAAAGGAAATGGAAGTGATTTGTACACTGAGCTGGGAGTTTTGCAGTGATTTCCCAGACAATTAGGTTAATATGCAAAACATGTCAGAAGAATCACAATCAGCCAGACAGCTTTTCAGGAGGATGGGGCGCTGTCCCAGGGAGTATGGCCAAGAGAGGAATGGTCTGAGAAAGTTTAGTAAACGGGGATTTTGTTGCACTCTGGGTACAAGATCCAAAATTACCTTGCACACAAGAAAGAAATAGCCCATCAAAGGCTGTTGTCACCATGCAGAGTAAAAAGGCTCTCTTGGGAAATATTCATCCGGAACATATATCTGTATGTGCTTTTTATAAGCACAACCATTACTTCAGAAGGGCAAGCAGCTAAGGCAGATTTGTCCTGCATTTTTTCCCCTCAAGGCCACCGAAACAGCTACCAGGGCTCTCATGGTTTGTTGGGCCTGTCCCTTGGAGCTCTGTGCACGTCTTTGCAGACCAGTGAGACCCCGTGTCCCCTGCACCACACTCTGCCTTGAGCCTCTCCAGGATGGGTCAGGAAGGGAGGGGCTGGGAGGGACCGTGGCTCATCAGAGGCACCATGAAACATTATCACACATTTGTGCTGCAAGACCAAGGGCCAGCTGCACCTTCAGTAGCTCTACGTTTTCAGGCAAAGCCAGAGTCTGAGTTTGGGCATGCAGCACAGCAGCCACCACTGTGTCCTGTGGATAGGGGGTCATGATATGTGCTTACCAGTGCTACTATGAATTTTGTCTTTTGCCCTCTCTTCCTTCTTTAAACACTCAGCAAAAATTAAAGCTTTAGAAATTTAAATCTAAATTATATTAGGGTTCTAAGCTTAAATCCCCCACATGCAAAAAATTATTCTTGCATCACCAGCATAACTTTTCAAGGCAAATTACACAGATAAATATATAGACGTTTCTGTTGTGGCATGAAGGCCAGCCATGTACAGGGTGTATATTCTGGTTGAGTTAAAATAATTTTCAGGAGTTAAAAATTTTCTTTTTCTATTTTGTGACATTTTAAACTCACAGGTCCCAACCTGGTTTTTCATGGGACTGCCCGACATCTCTGTTCTAAAATTATATTAGCCATCCTAGAGAGAAATGAGCATCAGGACCCAAATTTAAGTATGCCTGTGAGGATATGGATGGATTCTCAGGTGTCTTTTTGAAGCAGAACCATTTTCTTGATTTTGTTAATGCTTTTGATTTTATGACAGGCTATTACTGTTCACTATAGGCTTTAACTGTATCCAAATTAAAACCTGTAGTAGATGCTAGGGCACAGCTACATGGTTGCTCACCTAATTTGTGACTACAGGATAGAGTGTACTAAAACTCCTTTGACTTTAAAGAAGAAATTCCATATACTGTTAGGAATGGAAATAAATGTAGCTATATGGAATAGTAACTTACAAAGATGGATGAGCCAGTAATCCCATGCAATGGAAGGCAGCATGGTTGGTTTGGGTCTTTTTAGCATAATATATCTTGGAAGTTCCAAGTACACCTACAAGTGTGAGATTCATATATAAATTTTTATATGCTCTTAAATTATTGTCAAAAAAAAAAAAAACAAAAAAAACCCAACCAAACCATATGGACAGTAAAATACATGCTGTAGTTCAGCAACAATTTTGGAGAACATATAATCTGGGAACAAAAATATGAGGCAGGAGTGGGAAAATCTCTGGCCTCAAGGTCAATGCAGTCAAAAGCAGCCAGAGGAGTTGGGTCAGTATCATCAGTCCCATCTGGCATGAGAGTGATGCAGCTGTTCTGTGAGATGCAGGCCACAATACTCTCCACAATGAGTCTGGGAGGTGAAGGGGATGTTAAATCAGCAAGGGACACCCTCAGTTCTGGTGCCCTGGGCATACACCTTTGTCGAGCAAAACCTTACCAGTTTTGAAGGCAACAGCAGTGCTGCCCAGTGGCTGACCCTGCACAGCTTCTGCTGCGCCTTTCATGGGCTGGTGGGGAAGATGTTGTTTTCATCAGCATCTGTGCTAAGGGGGTTTTGTCTGATTGGATTAAAAGCATTTAGCCTTCACTTTACACCATGGCCATCCTTTCATCCGCCACAGAGGAATGGGAAGAGAAGTTGGTCTTTCACCAGCAAGGAAAAAGGAGTAGCTATGGGGCTGAGCAATGGACAAGTACAGTGAGTCTAGAGAGCAAGATCTAAAGTGGTATTATTTGTCTTTCCTACAGGATTTGATAGAAGGGATTCAGTTTTGTGAGGTTTTTAACACTGTAATTTAAAGCCGAATCCTAATGTCCTCAAAGTTGAGCTGCTTTTTCAGCTACATCAGATTTATGCTGGCATGAAACTCGCTTCGTTTCAGGGAAGCTAATCTCAGTTTATTTAATGTGCTGTAAATCAAAGACTATATGGAAAGAAAACAGCTCAAAGACAGGTTAATGGGAATGTGACCCAAGTAGGGGCCAAGAACAGTGACCATTAGTGTGTATGAAAAAAAAGGACATTCATATTCAAGAATATTTGCCAAAAGCTTACACCTTTTACACTCAGTCTTTAATCTCACCAGAATGCCTTGATTTATGTTTCTGTCCATTTCCACACTGTTGCTAATATTTCCATGTCTCTCTGTATATGAAATTACCAGATAATCTCTCTCCTTTTTCTTCCCCCTCCATCCTGCCTGTCCTAGAGATGGATATCTTACATGAGATCACAGTTACAGTATTCTTCCATGTGGTCCCATCCTGAAAAATTATTTGCAAAGCACTTTCTGTGGTTATTCTTCTTCGGAGGATGTTACAGGGGCAATGTCCTGATGTTGGAGAAAAAGTGACACATCCAAGCAGACAAGGGTGATCTTTAATGCAACATGGAAAGAATTACAGATGGAGGATCATAGCCATTAAGCTTTAAAGATGAAGCTGCGGCTGGGTAACCTGACTGAATGAATCACTGAAAAGTTTTTATGCCTATTTAAATTTTGATAAAGAGGAATAGTTTCAAAAGACTTGACACTGGAGATTTTGAACTCACAAAATAAAAGCCCACAAAATCTATTTCCTTGGAATGAAGTGTGATTTTGCTGAAATGTCACATTTTCTTCACACATGAATAGGAAAATTTTCACAAATTAGAGAAATTTCAAAACCATATTCTTAGCTATAATTGAAAGGTAAGGAATAAAATATAGCTTTGGTAAGAAAGCAATAACTTTTTTTTTCTATAAGCCTAGTGAAAAACTGTTGTATCATTAATATTTTGTTAGTGGAGAAGTGAGCTGTGGTTATGGCTCAACAAACCTCAGTACAAATTATGCCAGAAGTATCACATGGAGGAAAATCCTTCATTCCCCCTGTACTCCCACCTTCTATAGAGAGCTGTAATTACAAGGTTCTTATTGAGCAATATTATAGAGACACTTACTTGCCTTGCTCTGCTTAAGGGTTTGTCAATGCTTCCATTATAAACCTCTCTTTCTAGGGGCTCAAATGACTGTAAAATTTTGCACTGGATTGAAACTTGGCATAAGATCATAGTAAAAAAGTATGTTTTTTCCCATAATTAGTTTTTCTTCAAATTTGATCACTGGAAAAAACTAGAAACTGAAAAAATTAAAATAAAAGCTATTTCAAAACATAAGCTTTCATATGTTTTTATTTGTTTTCATCCCCATTGCTATAAAAAAAAAGTACAAGAGAAACTAGCAAATAGGTTAACATTCCAGATGCAGTTCAGCACTTAAAGAGCAAGGACATTCAACATTAAAGCTGAAATCACAGTAGTCTCTTAGCAGTGGGTGATCTGCCATTCCATATGGACTGACTACAAAGGTGTGAGTTAAGTATGGAGTTACAGTCTTAATTCTGAATTTCCTTACCTTGGTGAGTTTAAGACAGATGCTTAATGCTCTTTGAATGTAGTGGCTCATATACTTTTACTTCAAATGTAGTTTTTGGACATCATGCCCAGAACTGTTTTGGAAGTCTTTCCCCAAAGGTAGGAAAATGAAAGTATGTTGTCATTTCCCACTGCTCCCTCAAAGAAGGGGTTTTGTTGGCTGTTCTGGATTACTGCTCTGATTTTTTTTTCCCCTCATTCCCTCATTAAATGTACATACAAGCTGAGGGTTTTTTTGCCTGCTAGTGAAGACATGAGATATCAGTATCACTTTCAGTAAAGCAAGGAGAGATTTAAAAATTATATGATACTGCACATTTTTTTCTTGTGTGAACATTTTAAAGATTTGTTTAAGGGTATTTTAGATGCTGTGGAGAAAAGGAGAGGAGAGGAAAGGAGAAGAGAGGAAAGGAAAGGAAAGGAAAGGAAAGGAAAGGAAAGGAAAGGAAAGGAAAGGAAAGGAAAGGAAAGGAAAGGAAAGGAAAGGAAAGGAAAGGAAAGGATAAAAGAAAGGATAAAAGAAAGGGAGGAAAGAAAAGAAGGAAAGGAGAAAGAGAAAGAAGGAAAGAGAAGAGAGAACAGATGAGAGGAAATTAAGCTGCAGTGAGAGCGGAAGGGAGAATGAGGGCAGGGTGGGTGGAGAGAGGAAGAGTGCAAGATTTTAAGAAAGAGAAAAAGAAAGAGCAAGATGTAAATAAAGAAAAAAAAGAAAGAGAAGAAAATATTTTTTCTCCTGTTTGAACTCAGAGAATGATTTTATAAGTGCTTTCAAATTAAAAATTTGAAAATTCACATTTTGCTGAATCAATATCCTTGTATGTATGGTAAAACCATCCTTAAAGGCCATGCTTTAACCATGAGTATCATGTAGCTTGTTGAAAAATACTTTTGTCATCTCAATTAAACCCTCCTAATATTTTTGAAAGGTATATCAATCAGTATTTATATTAACTGAAAAAGGTTCACTGTAGTATTTTCTGTTTCATTGTTGATTGGTTTCTTACAGTAAATTTAAATCTCTCCTAAAATATACATACTAATAATGAATGTTTATTGGCATAGGTAGTCCCAAAGTAAAATATCTACCTTCTTCAGGTAAGAACAATCAGAAGGACAATTAACTTAGAGTCTAATCCAACTTGTGTTAAATTCAATCAGGAACTGATTTAAAGACTACAAGGACAATAGCAGAAGATGTAGCCTCCAGCTACCAAGGGTAGAAGTACATGCTAAACTCTTAGCAACCAAATAGAAGAAATAATATCAGCTTCTAGCAGCTTTGAAGCTATCTGTCCTTAACCCTTCCTTACTCAACATACAGATCTTTGTATAATCAAGGCATGAGTGATTTTCATTGTTTCTCTTTGGGTCATGCTGACACCATCATATCAGCAGGTAGTGAGTCTTTTTGAGAGAGCCAGGACTTCCTCCTCCTCTTGGTACATCTGTTCAATCATAACAATTCCTACTGCAGATAATTTTTTCATAATTTTTTTCAACTGCTTTTTTTCCATCCTTTTTCTAGGCTAAAATATTCCCCCTGCTTTCAAGTCCAGAGGGTAAATATTGGAACATTTGAGCAAAATCCCTTTAACCACTTTTACATCATTGACAAAGTCTGCTGAAGCCAATGGAAAGATGCCCACTGACTTCAATATTCTTTGGATCACCCACTTGCTGTTTTAACTCCAATATTTTTCACCATCATGGGCTATAATTTATCCGGGAGGATATTTTGCTAGCACAAAATTTGTAATCACCACAGGCAGGAGCTTTTCCCAATAGTGACACTGCTGGACCTACCCTACTTTTGTTCTCTTTAACATCAATGTCATTTACACATCTAAATATGTCTTGTGCATCTCATACATTTAAGAACCAAGAGAGGTAATCTAAGGATACGTGTTTCTTTCAGACATGTCCCACCTTTGCTGTGAAACAAAGAACATTATCTTGCAACCAGTGATTCATATATAATATGACTATAAAAATTTTGGTGAACTGACAGGTGATGCAGAATGTCCTCATATTAACAGGCATCTCAATGCTGCAATAGCTGCAGAAAAGGGAGATGTTAGGGCTACCAGGGGAAGAGAACTTGGGGCACTTGTGCATAGTTCTTCAGACAGGAGAACAGTAAAAACCTTGGAGTAAAAGTATGTGTTTGTTGCTACTAAAATAGATGAAAACAAAGGATACGAGGAAATTCAGAGAACTATTGTGAGATAACATGCACCACCACAGGTAAAAGCTGGCAAAATCTTTTCAGCAGTTATTTAATTTACTGCAAAAAAATGGTGTGTTGGCCCAGCAAATGAATTTGAATTGAATTCTTTGAATAGTTCTTTAAAACTGTGCTTTAAAAGTACATATATTTTGAAAGACTAGATAAAATCAGAGAGGGGGAGAAGGAAGAAGCAGGGGATTTACCTTCTGATCCACACTTTGCCTTCACAGAATAAATACAAACTTATATCACTAGACAGCAGATTTTTCTTTCATATATTACTCTTCTTAGGACAATTCCATGAATTTGGCAGTATACTGCTATAAGAGTCATTTAATAGTCTAAGGGTTCACACATGCCAAGGAGAGCTCTAGCCCATAATCCAGAAAAATATTCTATGATTTAAAGCTAAGTGGAAGTCTATCGCTGTGGAACACTTTCTAACACCATCAGAGAGATTTTTTCCATCTGCAGTTCATCAGACAAAAGCCTGATCCCCTGGCTTTGGGATGGGTGAAGTACCTCAGACCATATGTCACCTTGCTTCTGTTTTTTAACTATGCCCAAAAGACAATTTAAACTTCTTCAAACTGACCTGAAAAGGTAAGGTAAAATCTTTCCTCTTTCAAATGTTAAAAAAAAAAAAAAAGAAAAGAAAGAAACTCTCACTTGAACTTTACACTTTTTAAAAAATTATTTTTGGTCAGCCTAATTACTATTTATCCCTGTTCTAAAGAGAGAGGTTATGGCAAGAGCTGTCCCACAGACATGAAGGCTTAACAGGTCAACTGTTCAAATACTAAAGAAGTGCTTGTTAAAAATGCAGTGCTGCATTAAAAAAAAAAAAAAAAAAAGTTAGATACATTGTCTGAAAAACAAGGAAGAAACTCACAGAGTCATAAAGAACAGTGTAGGTCATCTTCTCCAACCTCACTGCTCACAGCAGGATGATTTTTTGGGGTCTATCTCAGACTTTGACCTTGCAACACTAAAGTTTCATTAAACCCAGTCATGTCCAGAACTGCATTGGACTATTTGAGAGGAAGGCTGCAATTTAAAACAGATTTATTTAGATCACAAGGAGGAAATGCTGCATTGACGAGGTACGTGTGAAACTACAGGATCTTCGTTCTGTAATTTGTGCATTTATTTCATTCAAACTATGCTAGATAACACACGTGGCTGTTGTGGAAGAAGAAAAGGCAAGTCATTTCCCATATTGACTGATTTATGCTTTCTTAGGTATAAAAAGAATGTTTGCTGACAATACTAAATTAGGAGGAGCTGTTGACTCTTTAAGGCAGAGAGGCCCTGCAGAGAGACCTCAGCAAATTAGAGAGATGGATAAACACCAACTGTGTGAAGTTTAACAAAGACAAGATTCTGCACCTGGAGCAGGACAACCCTGGATGTATGGACAGGCTGGGGAATGAGGGTCTTGAAAGCAGTGCCACAGAAAGGGACCTGGGGGTCCCGGTTGACAGAAAGTTGAAGATGAGCCAGCAGTGCCCTGGAGCCAGGAGCGCCAACCCTGTCCTGGGGGCGTCAGGCCCAGCAGGGCCAGCCAGGCAAGGGAGGGGATTGTCCCCTCTGCTCTGCACTGGGGCAGCCTCACCTCCAGTGCTGGGGGCAGCTTTGGGTGACACAGAGTAAGAAGTTTATAAAGTGATTAGAGAGTGTCCAAAGGAGGGCAATAAGGATGGTGAAGGGCCTTGAGGAGAAGCTGTATGAGAACAGCTGAGGGCACTTGGTCTGTTCAGCCTGGAGGAGACTGAGGGGAGCCCTCACTGTAGTTACAACTTCCTTGTGAGGGGAAGAGAAGGGCAGGCACTGATCTCCTCTCTGGCAATAGAACCTGAGGGAATGGCCTGAAGCTCTGTGAGGGAAGGTTTAGGTTGGATATCAGGAAAAGGTTCTTCCCCCAGAGGGTGTTTGGGCACTGGAACAGCTCCCCAGGGAAGAGGTCACAGCACCAGCCTGAGAGAGTACAAGAAGCACTTGGACAATGCACTTGGGCACACGGTGTGACTCTTTGGGTGTCCTGTGCAAGGCAGGAGTTGGACTTTGATAATCCTTATGGTTCCCTTCCAACTCAGGACGGTCTATGATTCTATGCTGGGAGTGCTCAGATGCTTTCAGCTACCTCCTAATGTAGTTTGGAGAGTGCTTTTGCCATACCAACTGGAGTTAGTCATTGCAGCAAGGGTTCCTGAGGACAAGCTGCAAAATATTTGTATCTCCTGTGCCAACCCATATCTAATATGCTGAGAAATTTCTTGATTCACCTGCTGAGTAGAAGAAAAGAAGAAAAAAAAAAAAAAAACACAAAAAAAACCTCTATAGGAAGCATTTTGTTTTCTTTTTGTGCTTCTTTTCAAACCAGACAGAAAATATGTGATAAATTCTTTTAGAAACACTGTCTCCCAATCAGATTTTATTTCAAGAGTTTAGACCCTAATAGGAAAATATTTGCAACAAATAGACAAGATAAAGCAGTGAAAGACCCTGACAGCAAAGGAATAAAAAGTGATACTATGTATTTTCTTAAACAGGTGTTAGACAAAGATAAGAGTAGAAGGAATAAAACTGAAATTAAAAAGGTCCTGTATCTGTGATTGTAAATGGTCAAGAAATTAGGTAATTTGTAAATCATTTTCAGTCTGTCTTATATGAAACACCACATGGAGGTCATTTTAGTGGTAGGAAGACCAAAATCTCAGCCTCACAGGCTGTGGCGGCCTGGCTTTATTTCAGACATTAGAGTGCTTCTGCCCGATGTTGAACCTGCCTGAGGTCTCTGAAGGGCAGAAGAGTGAGGAAGTCCCTTCACCTGTCTATCTGCACTGCAGCCAGAATAACCTCCCTGGAGCTGCATGGGTTTAGAGCAGCTGAGAATCTGGCCTTTTGTGGGAATGATTCGTCTTAATTGAATGCTTTTCTGAAAATATGAGTTAAGACTAAGAAGAAGAGGGAGAGGAAAAGAAGGAAGTCTCCTTCCTATGTGAGGAAGGGAAAACTATAGTCCCTAGACTGAGACTGTACCTTTACCAAAAAAAAAAAAAAAAAAAAAAAAAAAGGTGTGTTTTGTACAGCTTGAGAGTTTAAGTGTTTCTTATCTGTCAGTTGCCCCAGGGATAACTACAAGGGCTCACTGTGCTCCTGCCAGCTAGAATGCATTACAATAGTTAAAAAGATGGAGAAACATCTGAGCTTGAACCTGTACCTAATTAGCTGGTCTGGAAGTAAGGGTGTGAGAGAGAGGGCTGCTCCTGAACAAGCAGGGTGAAGTGCCTGAAGCCTGGGTAGGTATCCAATTCTTGCTCTAATTTTTGAAACATTTTTCCCCCATGGCTGATTAAAATTAAACAGCTCATTTAGAAAATTCAAACATTCATCTGGTTCCTTATTATGAAGCACTGAATGCAGCTCTGTACTAGGTAGATCCTACTAGTTTTTTTCCTTCAGGTCAGCTTTAGTTGACACTGATTATGTTGAACAATCATTTATCTAGGAAAAGACTTCGTTTAGTTGCTAGCTCTCCAATAATGCAGTTATCCCTTGTTTTATGTCTTACAGAAATTATGCAGCTGGAAGATGAATATAGCTTATTTAGAACTATAAACACATAAGTTACTATTAAAATTAATTTCATTTAAAATACCATGGCTCATCCTCACCTGATCCAAAGCCTACTTCCAATAGTACCCTTTTCATGGACTCCGTTGAAAACTGGGGATCTCCCTCAAATTTATTATTATTTCAACATTAAGGAGAAATTGCCTTGTAGGAGACTTTAAGACAATTGAGCTCTTTGCAGCTTTGCTGAAGAAATAGAAACATGATATTACTGTTCAGCTAAAGAACTGATGTCTTTGCTGCTCACTAAAAGTCCAGGTTTACCACTTATGAGGCTTCAGGCCCATCTTAATGAAATGCTAATGCAATTAATGTGATATTCACAGATTTCTTTTTTTCTTTGCTCAACTGAGACTCTGTAGATTAGGTGAAAACTTGTGAATTACACTCTTCATTAAATAACTTATTTTTACATCTTCAGGCAGCCAAATAGAGTATTCTCTCTCAGAAATAATTTGAACACTTTTAAAAACACTTTTCTCAAAGCCCTTACAATGGAACTTCTGTTTGATCACATTCAACCTTGCTGCAGTTGTAGCTTTAAGCATATATGACTCAGACAAAAAAAGAGATTCCAAGTAATTTATGTCTCCCTCCCTGTTCACTGTGTGCTAATCACATTGCCACCCACTTTTTTTGGTAAATGATTTAGAGCCCTAGTGAATATAATCACCTGCAGTATCTGAGTCACAGAGAATGTTTTTGAACCCTAAACCTCTGCAAGCATGCAAAGGAACTGAGCACCTCCTGCTCCTCATGAGGTCTCGGCAGACTCATAGTTTTGCACATATTCATGCTCTAATTACATCTCACAGCAGGTGTTTTCTAAACCATTCTTCTCAGGTGAGGCAAACTATTTATACAGGAAAATATTAACCTGAAGGCATGTTCATATTTTCAGAGGACAGGCGGTCCCTCCCACGTGTCCCTCAGTAGCTTTACCAAAGAACAGACTTTATTAAACTTATCCTTTATTAAAAAAAAATGTAGAAGCAAACTCATGATCCTGATGTTAAATCCTCTTGGAAAAACTTAACTGCAAATGGAAGATCTGGGATTGTATTTTATATTTTAGCTTACAGGTCTACCGTGCCATAATATTATCAGAAGCAGGGACTTGTGCCTCCCACCTGCCCACCTCAGGTCTAAATGCTCTCAGCTGTCAGATGTAAAGCTCTTTGATTTTAGTGTTTCCTTGTTCTGGGAGCACTTCTTTTGGGGCCTATGAAGAGAACAAAACTAGAGCATCTTCTGAAAAGGTCAACCCAGCAGCATCCTTGCAGGATTCTACAAGTTTTCTCTTTTGCACTCACCTCTTCAGGGAAGGGGATTTGCTTTCTTTTGGTTTTTTTTTTCCCTATTTGTTGGAGCAAAACTCTACATACAGACAAAAATGCCAGTATGCCCCACCCAAACATGAATGAATTCAACAATGGGGGAGGTTTTCATTACAAAGAGGTGGCAGCCTGTTCAGTACAATGTCATAGTCACTGTTGTAAAGTCCTTCAAATAGTTTAGTCCTTGGTATTTCAACCTGAAGTTTCACAAGGATAATTTCAACTTATAGATATCCCTTTCTCTTTTTTTTTAGCAAGACAAAACTCTGACATTCTTTTCAAATTATATTAAAGATTTTAATGTTAACTTTTACGAGATGAGATGTGCTAGAAGTTTTATGACTCCTAAGGTCTGAAGCAGATTCTTTGCAGAAAGTACAACCAAAATACAAGTGCAACATTGAAAATGAAGCTTTTCCCTCAGGTTTCCAACTGTTGCAGCCCTGCCTAAGGGTGGTTTTCACAGCACATGGCATTATAGTTGATGTTAGCATACAGCAAATGTGCAGCAGTCTGGGGCTGTTCTAACATTACCATGAGCAGTGAAGTGCTTATGGTCATAAGGCAGCAAAAGCTGCACTCTGGAGTAGCTAAGTTGGATTCTATTAATTCAGTCACTTATTTTTAAAAGATTATATTAAAGGAGAGAAATAGGAAGGACTAAGGTGGTAAGCAAGTGATGGCACATGGGAACTGGGGCAGTAATGTGAATCTGGCCTTCGTGGCAGATCAAGGATTAGTTGAAACCACCAAAAGATGTCATTTCCTCTCTGGGGCTTCCCTGAGAATCCCTCCATACCAGGGAGACAAGATCTGTGTTGTCCCAGTGCCTTTCCAAACCTTGCACTCCTCTCCTTTGCTTCTTGCAGAAACCTCCATATATGGTGAAAGTGGAAGCTATTTTTCTATTGTTTTGTTGCATTACTATGCTGTGTTTCTACCACCCACTCTTCATCCACACCCCTCCTAGTTACGAGATATTCTCCTAAATCAATTTTTCTTTGTTTTTCTTCAAAGATTTTTGCCAATTTCCATTTGTCTATCTGTAATTTTAATTAGTCCTGTTGGTTTTGTATGCTTCCACAGAGTTGTAAAGGGCTACATACAGTAACACTGAGCTCAGTTCGTGTTATGATGGCCAGCTAAAGAAACAAGAGCAAAGAGTGTAGTCAGAATAAAAATGTCTTTGTGCTCTTCCAGTTTTAAAAAAGCTCCAGATTGCTCCCTTCCAAGAATTCCAGACTCATGGAAAAACAGGAATGCCCAGGCTATGGACCAGACAGTGAGCTGGGATGGGACCATGTAATGTCCTGACATGAATGATTTTTAATGTGACACAATTCCTTTCAGACATGGGAGATTTCCAAATGGCCTCTTAAACAACTATTTTATTGCCTCTATGCTTTTGGGCAATATGGCCCAGGCACTGCCTCCCAAGGGTGCAAAAATTGTGTTCAGCAGGGGACGTGGCAAGTGCTAAGTGTTTGCTGCTAGGTTGGACTTCCTTGAGCCTCAGAGCTGAGAAGATCATTCGGAGAGCAGATGTGGCAAAAAAAAAAAAAAAAA